>JANTPZ010143957.1:0-10037 GCA_025593235.1 Vachellia pachyceras | reverse complement strand
AGCATGGAACGAGACTCAGAAATGATGAGAGCATTTGGGATAGTACAAAGGTGAGGCTTATCCTTTGAGATTTTAGAATATTTATTTACGAATTTTCATCATAGCAAATGATTTATTTTTTTTAAAAGTGTTCATATATGATAATATTTATTTTTTAATTTTTTATTTTTACCGGTTTGATCCCGGTTTGACTCCGGTCTGACCCACTGACCCTTAACCCACTATCTTGTCCGGTTCGATCACCGGTCCGGGTTTAATAACCTTGGTTTTTACAGCCGCTACAAATTAACCGTGGCAAAATAGCATTCGTTTTGTAGTGTGTGTACTCTTCTTTGTTAACATTTGGATTAGTGTTGATTTAGATTGGGACGTAACCTATTATTTGGATACATGAGATTTTTTTGGATTTGGATTTATCCAAATTCACGCAAATTTTATATATATATATATATATAATGACACGAACACTCTGGGCATGAAGAATTAATGGTTCATCCATGTGTAGCATCGATAATATTTTTAATAATATTATTTGAAAATTAATAATATTATTAAAATTTTAAAATTAAATCGAAATGGAATGAATAAACATAATTAATTTAAAAACAGTAGAATATCAAAACAACATAAAAAGACATAAAATAAGAAATAGAATAAAAATAGAAGACGAAATATTTCAAAACAATTAACTAAATAAAATAAAAAAAATACTAAGCAGAAAAGTTACTAACACCGCACAACCATTGAAAGGAGAAAAAGAAGCCAATAATTTTAAAACATGCAAAGAAGGCCAGGAGGGCAGGGTATTTATAGTCTCTTTCGCTTGAATTAGCAGCGGTTTATGATACAGTAATTTGCAGCGGTTTCGAGTTAGCAGCGGTTTATTTCACTGTAATTTGCAGCGTTTTTTACGTTTACCAGCGGTTAAGGTTACTGTAATTTGCAGCGGTTTATGTCTCTGTAATTTGCAGCGCTTTTTACGTTAAACAGCCGTTACGGTTACTGTAATTTGCAGCGGTTTTTACGTTCAGCAGCGGTTTAAGTAACTCACTTTGCAGCGGTTGTTTTGCAGCGATTTAATAACCGCTGTAAACATTTTCAACTTAAAAAATACGCACCTGATTTATTTATTCATCTTCATCAGCTCTAACAAGTGATAAAGCTTCATCTCCTTCAGGTAAGAAGTTTTCAAAAGTAGTATGCTGGAATGGCTCTGCCTTATGTGGCAACTGTTCATCACTATCACCCATGTTATAAATATCTCTGGGCTTGAGATGAACAACCATACTCCAATCTTTATGTTTCGGATCTTCGACATAAAAATCTTGCTGTGCCTCTGATGCTAGAATATATGGTTCATCATATGCAGAGTCACCTGTGTAAATGAGCTTTGAGAAATTCACAGATGTGATTCCCAACTCATCTGTGGTTATACCACGAGCAATTGTTGTATTTGCCCAGGAAAAATCATGACGATGAATTGACCCTGGTAATTCAATTCGATAATGTCAACTAGCTTTCCATAGTAGGGGGCACCTCCAAAACGCATATCACCATCAATGGAGCTCGCATAACTTCTTATACCGAATGTCCCAAAAACCCCAGAATTTTGGGTGAGAGAACTTTGATCGCGTGAAACTGTATAGAACTTGAAGTCGTTGACGTTGTATGCAGTAAACCTTCTCGCATATTGGAGTGGGCCAATGGCAAGAGTTGTCAAATGAATTGGGTGGGGGTTGTTGTCATTGCGCATTCGACGTGCAAACCAACTTGCGAATTCTCTATATACCCTTCTATCAACCTCAACGGACGTCTGTGCCCTGATACGTAGTTGACGCTTGACATAACTTCTAAACTCGCTGTCACAATTAAATATATATTAAATTAATAAGATAACATGATGGTAAACAGAAATTAAAATAATAAGATAATAGGTTGGTACTGATGCTTATTGAATGAAAGGATCTACTCGACTGCAGTTGATGAGTACATGTCGATGTGCCTGAAGCATCTCATTAGGAGTAAGGTTGAAGTATTGATATCCTCCAACTGCTCTTCCAATTGGAGAGAACAAACTGGTTGCCGATGTTGAGGGACCAACATCAAGGCAATCATCAATACGAGGATGACGGTTGAAAGATATCTCGATGTCATCAAAGTACCGTGAACAAAAGTTTAGGACCTCCTCCCTTATATAGCATTCTGCTATTGAACCATCTGACCAGGCCTTATTCCTAACATATGACTTCAATTTCCCTAAAAACCTGTATAAGTTAAAACGTTAACATAAATTAGTAACTTTGTTATCTATATATATGTAAATATGTAAATAATGTGTGTCAATAATGTGTGTGAGTACCTTTCAATGGGATACTTCCAATGATATTGAACCAGGCCTCCGAGTTTTGCCTCTTGGACGAGGTGTACGGTGAGGTGCACCATGACAGTAAAAAATGAAGGAGGGAAGATCATTTCCAGATGGACAATGTGAGAATTATCTGCTGTTGCAGTTGATCTAACTCCTCAGTGATAAGAACCTTTGCACACAACTTTCTGAAGAATGAATAAAGCTCCACCAACACCGTTGACACTTCTAGAGGCAATGTGTTTTTAAGTGCTAATGGCAGTAATTGTTGCATAATGACATTGGAGTCATGACTCTTTAATCCAGATACCTTCCGAGACTGCAAATCGACGCGCCTTGAAATGTTGCTTGAATAGCCATCAGGAACCCTAATGTTCTTCGACGTTGAGAGAAATATATCCTTATTCAGCTTCGTTAAGGTGAATTTTGCTGGTTGAAACTTGTCATTGTCATCTGGCCAAGCATCTTGACGAATTCCCATGGATTGTAAATCCTTCCTGGCTCTTAGATGATCTTTGGACTTCCCAGGTTCGTTCAACAAAGTGTACAAAACATTATCGCACACATTCTTTTCAATGTGTATAACATCAAGACTGTGGCGTAACATATTTGCCTTCTAATAAGGAAGAGTAAAAAATATACTCCTCTTCTGCCATTGTTGAACCGGTTCACCCTCCAAAGTACTACGTGGTCTCCTTCCGCCTCATTCTGAATTATCATTTTTCCCAAACTCAATATTAACATCAGTAAGCTGACGCAAAATATCGGAACCACTTAATATGACAGGTGGTCCTCTTCTTTCATGCGTTCCATCAAAACGTTTTCTTTGCGTCCTAAATTTATGCTCGCCATCAAGAAATCGGCGATGTCCGATAAAACACCACTTCCGACTATGTGGTAGGCGTAATGGCTCCGAATCAAAGTTACATACGGGACAAGCGAGGCCAGTATGCACGTTCCATCCAGATAAAGTTCCAAGACCCAGAAAGTCACTTATCGTACACATCAAAGCCACACATAATTCGAACAGCTCCTTATCATATGCATCGTATGTCTCAACCCCGTCATTCCATAATTCAACCAACTCCTTCATTAAGGGTTGCAGGTACACATCAATATCGTTGCCCGGTGTGTTCTTTCTTGGGATGATCATAGACAAGATGAATGAGTTCTGCTTCAAAATTTATTTTCATTAATTAATAGATAATATAAATTGAAACAATAATTAATCCATCTAATTGAAAATTTTAAAAATAATTTAATTCATAACATTGAAACAATAATTAATTCATCTAATTGAAAATTTTAAAAATCATTTAATTCATAACAGTAATTTGTAAAATTATTGAAGTAAAATTTCTAAAATTATACTAATAATAAAATTTAAAACCACAATTAAATAAATTTCAATATTAACACGAAATTTTAAATAAATAAACAAAATCTGTATCGAAAATAAAAAATAACACACAACTAACTGTTCGCATGGGGCTAGGGATCATCGGGCTGGGGATGGGGATCATTGGGATGGGGATGTGGGGGGGCCATGCCTGGCAGCGGAGGTAGCTCAGGTGGAGGTGCACTAGGGAAGGCAGCTTGGTATGCGATCTGCACCATGACATTCGCAGCCTGCCTCCACATCTCGAACTGGGACTGCACCTGTCGTGCCTACTGATGCATTAGCTCCTGCTACTGCTGCATTTGCTGCTGCTGTAACTGGGCCTGAATGTCGTCTCTATCCATCTCCCCTAGTGTGTTGCGCCGCCTAGGCCTAGATGTAGTCGCTTGGGATGCAGTAGTAGAAGAGGAAGTCGGTCGAGGTGCCTGTCACGCCCCTTCATGGTTACTCTCAGTGAGACAGTGGGGTCTACAGCAAGCCCCTGAGACTCCCTCAACTCAGCATCTGTATGCTGAATACGACGCTGTACTCAAAAAAATTAAATCAAAATGTTAAAAAAATAAAAATATCCATAAATATTATAATTATCGAATTATAAATAAAATTATTAAATAATTAATTATACATTTACTAATTTTAAAATTAATTCAATAATTTAAAAACTAATAATAAAAATTTAAAAATTAATAATAAAAATTAATTTTAAATATTATAACAATTAATAATAAAAATTAACAATTAATTCGATAATTTAAAAATACTTACAATGATCTCCTCGGTCTCCTGCGTCAGAGGAGATCCATCTGAGTGTTTGTGAGTGGTCACAAACATCTCGTAGGTCGCCCTCCAACCCTCCTTCCGTGCCGCCTCATCCAGCTCCGAGTATGCAACGGAGAACGGCTTCGATCCTCCGTATGGTGGATCATCTGCCTGGATCGACTCTCCACAGCCGTCCTCACCACTGCCTGCTGCTCCAGCGATCTCCTGAACCGGAAAAATCTGGCCCAGTCTGCCGCATCGACCCCGTCTGGGACGTCTACCTCCAGCTCCTGGACCGTCCTGGTCCCACCCCCTCCTTCTGGTGGTACAGGCGATTCTGCCTGTTCTTCCACCCTTCCCCCATCTTCGAGATGGCGAACTCTCTGTTCGTATCTTGTACAATAAACTTGCCCTGCAACAGATTTCAAAATTAATGTTAGTAAATTATTTATTAATTAAAAAAGATTAATTTAAATAATTTAAATATTTGAAATAATAAAAAATTTACCTTCACCTTCTCCCATACACCGTTCTTCAGGCTCTGCTGGATCCTCTTTCATGTCTCAGCGCTGATATCGAACTGAAGAAAGTTCCCGCCCTGCTCAGTCAGGTAGCGGTTGAAGAGCTGATTGCCCTTCCCCCGCGGCTGTTGGGTGATGTCGTCCCACTCCACGACGACCCTCTACTCACTAAGGAGTTGGTGTACATCCCTCAGTGTGAGCTTCCTCGTAATGGTCGCCCCTGTCGAATCTAAAAATTGAATTTATACAATTATTTCTAAAAGCTAATCATTTATTTCTAAAATCTAATATTCATTAATAAAAAATTAATTAAATAAAATGTGACAAATTAAATAAATAATTAAAATTACTAAGCAAATTATCTAAATCATCTTAATTAATAAACAATTTAAATACAACATTTTAATTAAATAATGTATTAATTATTTACTTACCTCGAATGTCAACCTCAAACCTAGTCGATCGACTAGCAGACAGGCGCCGAAATCCTGAGATGTTGATATTGCCCAGCTCGAAGTCATCGACGTTAAGTAGAACGTTGCCCTCCTGCTGACCATCTCTAAAGCTGGGGAACATAGGCTCTTTCTTGTGCCTCCTGCTCTGATCCTGATCAGCCATCTGAAAAAAATTAATTTGAAAATTTAGTTAAAATAAAATAAACGATTTTAAAAATAAATCTAAAAAATAGAAAATATAAATAAAAAATTAATTAAAATTAAAAACATAAAAAAACTTTAAACTAACCTCTGATGTGATGCTTTGGAAGGTCGAAAGTGTGAAATGAAGGGGGAGGAGTGGTTTTCATAGACACTGAATTAGTAGCGATTCTAGACAAACCGTTGCAAATTAGTAGCGGTTTTTTGAAAATTGCTACTATAACTATTGCAAAACTAAGGCGAATTCTTGGGAAATCTCGATATTTAGCAGTGGTTTGTCTGAACCGCTACTAATTGAGAGACTCTTCATTTTTGCTATGGTTATTTTTGAAAAAACCGCTACAAATGCCAATGCAAAGCAGTAGCGGTTCTTTTAACCGCTACCGTAACCGCGGCGACTTTCAACCTTTCGCTTTTGCAACGGTTTGATTTATTAAAACCGCTGCAAATTTTTTTAAAAACCGCTACAAAGGGCACACCTATATTGTCATCGCATATTAGTAACGCTTTAACCAAAAACCGTTATAAAACTCATAATTTAGTAGCGGTTTGTTAAATAGCTACTAATGGACCGCAGCTAAATACCCTTTTTTGTAGTGCTAAAAGTTTACCTTCTTTAAGAATTGAATCTCCAATCCCTTGATGCATGTGTGATCCTTTACTAGTTGAGTTGCAATGACCTTGTATACTATAAATGCATATTTAAATATATATATATATATATATATATAATATTCTACTAGACAATACATTACAAACATTATATTTATATACATTATTTATATTTATACATATATACACATATATTTATATATTTTCATTTTATTTTATATATCATATATTATCTATTGGGCAATAATTTTTATATATTTATATGATAATTAATTTCATAAAATTTATTTCTTGAAAAAATATTATTGTTAGGTTAAAATGTCCTTTTTAATATAAAATTTTTACAAATAAAATAAATATTAATTTTTTTATGTTCAACGGTGACTCAAAAAATTCATCTCTGAAAGTATAACATTCAACAGTGACGGAAAAAGTTACCACTAAAAATATAGCTTTCAATGGTGATGGAAAAGAGTCATCATTGAAAGGCTTGTCTTTAGCAGCGACTGAAAAAAGCTGCCGGTGAAAGTATCCCCTCCAGCATCGACAAAAAAACCACCAATAACAGTGTTACCTTAATGGCTCGTTTGGTATGCTGGAATTGATTTTGATGGAAATGGAAATAGATATGGAGATGGAAATAGAAATGGAAATGAAGATGGGAATGAGAATGGGAATTGATATAAATATAGAAAAAAAATGAGGGGTCAAAAAATCAATTCCATGGAATTACAATTCCATGGGTTACATCATGAAATTCATTTCTACCCATTTTGAATTCCATTTCCAATTCCACCCCCCAATTCCACCATACCAAACATAGGAAATGAATTACATTTCCAATTCCACCTCCCAATTCCACCATACCAAACATGACATAAGTCATAGCAGTAGAAAATGTGCCGCTGAAATCATTTTTGTTGTTGTTGTGATGGCCTAATATATGATGAACATTTCACACAGACCCTTTTTTTCGCCAACAAGACCACCCAAGGTACACTGAATGAATTCTAAAGGAAGGGGGAATGAGAATGGGGAGTACAGGCCACATGTTTCACTCCCTCGTCCTTTTTTTTTAGGGAAAATGACAAAACAGGATATTAGAAAAGTGCAAAATTCCATATAAAGTTTTACAATAAATTAAGTTATCAATTATTTATCAGTAGTTGTCGATAATCCCTATCAAGAATAGTAAAAAAAATTGATTTGAGATTTTACAACTTTTTATTCAAAAAAAGAGATTTTACAATTTTTAGGATCTTATTATCATAACTCACGTAATCATCATATCGATATAGAATTTAAACTCAACTTTATATTATATGGTCTTATTAACTACTTGTCTATTATTAAAGAAATTAGTTAAAGCCATTTAAATGTTAATATTTTTTAACTTTTCAAGGTTACTCTTTGCTTGGTACTCCATCCGATCCATTTTATAAGATGTTTTCTAGAAACTATTTATGGCTTTTTAGTAACAAATTTTGATAGTTTCTATGGGCATTGAGTTTTTTTTCATATATACCCCATATTTAATAAGGGTAGTGCGAAAAATAGAAATTAATATGATGTTTAAGTTTAGTGCGGTTAATAAGGATAAAATTAAAAATTATTTTAATTTTACAACAAATATAATGTTTTTAATTGTTTCTATTTGCATGTGCTAATTAGTTTGAGACATTGTTGTCAATTTTGCAAGTTGACTTTCGACTATAGCTTTTACATTTGTAGCTTACAAAATCTTATCAACTTGCTCTTAAACTTGTGCTAATTATAACCTCAATTCAACTCATAAATGCACACTAAAATTACAGCACATTTTTGTGTTTCCAACTTTTTGAAATTTTGCCAACTCACTTTCAAATTGGTGTTCGCTATTTCAATTTGAACACTTTTAATAGCTTCATATATGAATGTCATAGAAATTTTTTGTTAAGTATGATAAATTATGAGGATGGATTTAATTATCCAACTATTTGAATTTAAAATATATTTAAATGAAATTGTTTTCATTTTTATATTTTAATTATTTACTTATGCACTTTCAATAGCTATTTGTTGGTAAAAGAAAACTCTTCCAATAGTTTACTATTACTTCCCTGTGATGAATTTGATCAAACCCATGAGTTTGATATGATAATCTTAGTTAGAGGTGTATTGTAGAATGGATAGGGAGATGTATAATTTTTAATAGGTAGAGAATAGAAAAGCGATACATTGTAACGAGATAAGAGTACTTTTTAGAAATTAGTAATAAATGTTTCATTACTTTTTTAAAAAATATCTTGTATTTTATGAGAAAACCGAAGTAATTGCCATAGGAGATAATGATCAGGAAAGAATCTTATTCCTCAATTTCACACTCTGTATGAATTTGATCCTTAAAAATAAATTTATAATTAATTTGTTAATTTAGTTATAATTTTTCAATATGAATCCCATAACGTTGATTACTCGATTCTATGTAAATAGGTGTTTAATGTTGCATGTGCGAGGAGCTCTGATCTGACCATTAGATTCGAACCCTTTTCTTAATATGCTTGTATGTTTTTTATTTAAAGTAAACAATTCCTTGTTCTACTTCATTTTTGTTGAATAAATTCAAAGTAGGCTTTATCCTTTTAATTTCCACGTGCCTTTTGATCGCAAGTGTAGTAAAAAGGCTATTTGGAGAAGCTTCATTTTCACTCAATTTAAGTAGCATGAAATCCATCACTAAATTTATATCCAATTTGATTAATTCCATACTTTCTGGCATATTTGTCTTCAAGGGATTGATCGAAGAATGAATCATTATTTAATTAAATCATTGAGATCACATGCAATGTAACAATATGATTAATGTCATATTAAATCATTAATATATATATATATATATATTTATATCGAGTTCTTAAGATTCCTTATTATCCCTTTATAACTGTGTATGTCCTCTTCTAACGAAATAGAATCAGCACACAGGACGCGAGGGAACATTTGGGGTGGGAAATTTATATATTATAGGTCAAAAGAGGTTGATCTTTAAAACATAAAATTAAGTTTCAAATATTCGTCAAACTCTTCTAACGACACACTCCTTTGGTGTCAAATGTATGAACTGTATAATTAATTTGCAGATACTAATAATAGAAATGTGGGTTGTTTTTGTGAAGTATTTATTGATAAAAAACCTCTTGTAATCATTTGCATTTAATAGAGAGAGAATGCTTGTAGAGTTAATTATATATTGTTGAAAATATTATTATGCCAAAGAAAGAGCCTTTTCAAATAATGGGTCCGTTTGGTAAAGTGGTGGAGAAGTACTTATGGGCTTATTCACACAAGTCGAGGCAAATATGTGGAGGAGATTGTCTCGTTTTGCGAAAAAACACTGTTAAACGTGCTTATAGGTATAAGTACCGTTTTGTCAAACAAGCCCAATATTGGAATATTTCATAATGAAAAGATACATTTTCGAAAGTCATGTCACTATAAATTAAGGAATTTTATTATATTAGTTTATGAATTAACTTATGAGATTTAATGAATGTAACATATGGTTATAACTTTTAATTGAAAATATATTGATTTATAAGACATCTCTTCAAAACTTCTCTTCAATATCTATAAATTCCCTCAATGCCACTTCATTTGCACATACAAATAGAGAGATGAGAATGCAGGAGACGGAAAATCATTTTGTTTCTTAATGATTTCTATTATCTCAATGCCACTTCATTTGCACA
>JANTPZ010143955.1:0-15427 GCA_025593235.1 Vachellia pachyceras | reverse complement strand
AAAAAAATACTTGAGATACAATCCTACAGTGATTAATCATACAACAATAGCATCTTCAAATACCTTCCACTTCCTCTGAAACTGTGAAATTTGCTCCCATGGGTAACCATATGGTCAAATGGAATTAACATGCTGCCAATTTGTGTTGCAGGGTAAGCTCCAGTATAAGAGTTAGCAGGCACATCAACAAACGTGTTTTTTTATGGAATGTTATCATTATGTCTAGAAGCAGAGAAGATAAAAGATGATTCTGCTTGCCTTGCTGATCCAAAAGATCTAAACCCAGCATCAAATTCTGAAGTCCATATCCATAAAAAATAAATAAAATAGAATAAATTTAAAATATTAAATGTATTATATAAATATATTTTAAATATATTAATTATTAATAATATATTAAAATATATAATATTAATAAAAATGGATGGGGACGGGACGCATGGCGGGCGCCAACTGAAACCGGTTCCCCTGTACATGTGCTGATCAAGGAGGCTGTATGAATTCTGACATCGGCCCATGGAAAGATCCAGAAATGCTAAAAGTCGGCTTTTCAGCTTTCCCCTCTTTTCCCTCTATTTGTCCCAGCTTCTCTTTATATGATTTCAGACAATATTCGTCTTGTCATTATGATTTAGCAAGCTTACATATGAGATATGTGGATTTGCAGATGGTTCAGAATGGCGATCATAAATGCTCAGGAAAATAGTCTCATTCTGTGGAAGAGAAGACAGCTTCTCCTAAGGTCTTCACTAATCTCTGATGATTCACTGGCCATCAATTTGCCTCGATTTTGTAAATGCTTCTATCCACCATTAATAAACTTTCCAACTGTTTATTGCGCTTATGTAGAAGTCTTCTATGACGGACCACTCTGATCAGCCACAACCATCTTCTTTTTTTGATGAGGTATGGTACATCTGTGTTTAAATTTGTTGGTAGTAAGAAGAAAATATCATAACTTTATGTCAAGTCTTGTTGAGCTTTAAGATTTACAAAAATGGTACTTGCACTATGTTAAATAATGTGCTTATGGGTAAGTATGATTCTGAGCACTAAGGACATTATTTTCTTTGTAGGTCTTTGGAGTTCCTTCGTCATCAGTAGTCCTCCTTGTACTTATTTTCTTTCTCGGATTTAATTTACTAAAAAATGCATAACTTCCTCAGGTCTCTGCTAAGCGAGCCATCAACAAGAGGCCAGCATCCCAGTGAGTAATAAAAGTGCTAGGAAAAAAGTAGAAGATAGTATTAGATTTGAAGGTACGTCAGGATAGTTATATAATTCTTTTTCCACTCTATTGTATTACACATGCCTTGTTTAGGACCGATCCCAATTTTCTGTGATGGAACCATCCATTTAGTCACTGTTCAGTTAGTTCCTCATACGGTACCTATCGATCCCACTCGTGATCCCAAAATGTCTGAAGCATGCTTGCGTCTTTGCCATAGTATGTGTGTGGGCATTCTCATTTGCCTTGCCATTTGAAATGTGAATTACCTATACCTTTCTTTAAATTATGGCCGGAGCAGGTGTTAACACCGCCATGTCCATGGCTGATTCTTGCCCCCACCCTCTCTACTGCAGAGTTTATGGCTGTGATGAGACACATGGCTGAGTTGGAAGCTGGAATGAGCGTTATGAACAAACCTGCAGCCTTGCCGCCTGAGAAGGAGGAATTACTGAATGAAGCCATAGCCCGAGCTGGTATTTTGGATCATGAACTTAGTGCCACTGAGCAGGTCATTTTCTTGGCTCTGGATTTAATGAAACTTCGATTCTTTTATATTCTCTTGAATTGAGAAGAAGCATTGGATCATGGAAATCCATACATTGATTTCAAAGTTTCTGGTTTAATGGCACAATTTTATCAGGCTTTGGAGAGCTCTCTTGCACGACAGGAGGAGCTTGAAGGAGGAGGAGGAGGAGGAGAGCTCTCTTGCACGACAGGAGGAGCTTAGAAGAAGAAGTTGGTACGCTGCCAATAACTTGACTTCTTTTGTTTACCAACCATCAATACGACAATGCCTTGACTTTGCTATACTGTTAATTTTTTTCCTTTCTTTTTGGTTGGTGAAATTAATGTTTGGTTCTCTTGTGCTTTAGTTCGTCTGGTGAGGGAGAAATGGTAAATGCTCATCCAGGAAGAGAATTAATTTGTGCTTGGTAGAGATTTCCCGTCTGGTCCTTTAATTTTCATCAAGTGGACTACTACTATGAAAATGATGCTCCCTGGCCTCCAAATATAGTTATATATGTTACATATGTATAATCAATATTTTGACCTCAGATATTGTTGCCTTTCATTTTTCTAGTTGTAAAAAACCTCGCAAAACTTGTCCATTTTGATGCTAGACAGCAGTTGCAACTATATTTGTTCAAAATAAACATATGAACATCCAACTGCCCACATTCATTTGCCAAAAGTACCTTTTTTAGCGGTGCATATGTTAATTATCCATATATATCATTCAATTTATATTCAATCTCCTTTTCTAAGTATGTGTATTCTTTTAATAGAGGAAATTATGTTCAATGCATTGTTGTTAATACTAAATGTGAGTACTATTCTGAGCAAGGTTTCAAATCCCACTAGAATTATGTTATAATGCATTATTATTAATTTAACTTTGGTATGTTGTGGGGAATTCACCAATCCCACTAAATTTAGCCTCATTAGTAAAGTTAAATTATTTTGAAGTTGTTAATAACACAATTCACTTGAGATTTGTGAGAAAGTGTGTCTAATTCAAATATATAAATGAACTTGAAATGCTCATAAGTATCATGTGCACGAAACAAGGCTAAAGCATACGTCAGACATTGATAGGAAAGCAAATGGTGGTGAAGAAAACAAATCTGCTTATTGAAAAACGGAGCAGAAACTGGTCCAAGTTATGAACATATGAAGCGCAAGAAAGTGGCACAAGGCAGAGGCCTCTGCTTCGAAGGTCTGGCTTCGATTCTCTGCTATTTTCCTCCCCAGGATCCTGTGACTGCCCAAAATAACAATTTTAGATGCGGCTTTAGGGGTGATTTTCTCAGCCCTAACCTAACCTCCATAAGTTCTTTATTCTGTTTGTTTGTTTGAAGATAATAGCTTTTGCAAATTACAAAAACTTTTTATACACTTGATGACCAGATATGCATAAAGATAACATGCATGTGTGAAAGTGAAACGAATCTTTGTGTGTGTCTGTCTGTCTTACCAGCTGCACCGTTCCGAAGGGCTGGTCTCTCCAGGACTTCATATAAGGGGTGCTCAGAGTCTGCAGTGGTTGAAATGGCTTTAGACAAACTCAAGATGATTTTGTGCTTGCCCCATTCTCTATTAGTTGATCATTCTCAAGTCCATCAACTACTACCCTTAATTAATTAGCCAACAAAAACGTACGAACCTTGGGTTTTTCCTCTCACAAATTGGCAGGTAGTTAATTATAATTACTCAAGTATTACTCCTAGTATTTAATTTTTGTTTTCAAATTATACAAGTGACATAAGAATTAATCAAAAATAAAATAATATGAATTAATTCTGTTTAAAAATATACTACTTGGTCTCTAGAAATAAAGCTAGAATTCTCTTAATCTCTCTCTCTCTCTCTCACACACACACACGTGTTTATTCGTAATAATCCCTAATTCATGTAAGTTACTGTATTTAAAAGTGTAAAGTTTAGCCGTTGGATGTTATTTCCATACTACCAGTATCATTTTGGGTTATTGCGGAGGAAAAAAAATAGAGGGGGAAGGATATTGAAAACCTGAATTTGGTCGTGAAGGAAGTGGATGTAGCCTATAGTTTCATTCAACACGGAGGCAGTATTGGTCTGTAAACAACAAATATATATATATATATATATAATGATCAAAATACCTCTTAGTTGAATTCACATTATATATATATATATATAACTAGACTCGTTCAGTGCAGACATACGGACGGCGTACCTTCCCAAAAGGTGCCACTAACCTCTGAAGAGTCTGAATCCTGTCTCCCAGCTTTTCCTTTCTGACCTGTTCATTGCCATTCCACCGCCACCACCTTGTCATTCTATAATAATGATGAAACTAATAATGATGCATTTTAACATAATTCTTCAGTTATTATAAATAAAGCATTAATAACACCTTCAGGGTAGGGCATGAGGGTCTTGACTTCTTCGCTCTTGCTTCATATTCCTTCACTTGAGACCAATTACGTGACGTTTTTGCCCGGGCATCTCCACTTCCACTCATGGATCCTGAAATCTACCATTTTGCTTGAATCATTAATTAACCACATATATAATGGTAAGCTGCTACTAGGAGGTCCGTTAGTTGTTAACGACTTCATGTTTGAGAGGCGTGAGCATGCAGTCATGATAGTAATTAGATTAAGTGCTAATTAACCTAGAGGAAGCTTGCTACTTATGGTGTTTTATCAGCACCCTAGATTCTTCTCCAGCAACATAATTTAGGGCACACAGTTTAAAATGAAGAGGAAGATACACACACACTCACTTTATTTGAGCTGTTCGATGGACTATTTTCTTGCTGTTGCATGTCATCAAAACCGGAAGAATCGTGGGAAAGACGAAGGCCACCACAAGAACTCCCGCCCAGCAACATTTGTGAGCTTAAGCCCAGAGAGCATGACAGCAATAAAGAAGGAGGCATCTCTTCTAGAGTTGATAAATTATTTGAGCTTGACGATGAAGATGCAGCACCTAAGGTGGTGCTGTACAACGTCGTCTTGTTGGTTAGGGCTATCCCTGCAGGCCAAATCTCTTTTCCAGTTACATGAGAATGTTCACTGATTATGGATGAGACTAGTGAATTATTCACAGAAGAACTACAGATATGGCTGCTAATCGTTTCACTCAGTCTGCTGGGTAAATAATTATCAGACACCTCGTCTCTTATAAGCATCTCGTCATCACGGGATGAACAACGTTGACGATCCAAATCATATTCTTTCCCTTTATCTCTTAAATTTATTTCACTGCTTTGACTGCTTTCAGCATACGTACTGCAAAAGAAGATGAACCAATGAAAACAAGACATCATGGAGTCATTTGATGAACCATCATGGAATCTGGCGATTTTTATTGTATGGTGTATAATAAGATTTCTACTTACCATAAGTTGCTCGAGTTCCAAGCTTCGCAGGAAAAAGAAGGTTTATAGTAGCGACCATATTCTTCTTGGAGCTGATGCTGAAGGTGGAAATCCCTATACTCCATACTTGGTTTCAGAACTTGAAGATCCCAAGACAACCGAGTAGAGAAATTAAGCTGAAAGGGCTAGCCTAACTGGCAGGCTTGAGAAATGCTTCACTTTGCGTAAGGCGTTATAACAACAACTCATCAGAGATAAAGCCTAGCAACGTCTCTTGCTCTTATACTTGACGAATCAATATTTAAACGTAGTCCTAGAAACACGCCCTGACGATTGCGTCCTATATGGGGCATGAGGGTTCTGTTTTTAGGTCATATATCCCTTGTTTTCTCTCGAATTCTGGGGTCAGAATGGGCTTTACTTTATATAAATAACATGTTCATTTCTCTTCATTGAGTGGACCCCCTTTCTATATGCACTAGCTTTTGGTTGCTTAATTAAGATTAAAAACGAGACATTTAATTTGACAATTCGTCTTGATTTGCTTTTATCATTTGACCCAATATATATACTTACATATATACTTGTATTGCTTCAGTTAGTAACATATCCGATTTATACTTCCGTCGATCGTCTTGTGCCAGCAAATATTGTGTATTTTTTGAATGTCCGTTTATTAAGCATCACTGACACTAAGTGAAACTGATGCTCAGAAGGCATAACATCTTGTTCCTTTTTATGGGATTGGCTTTATTATTAATGACCAAATTAAAAGTTTATTCTCACATCGCCCTACTGGAAGTGATGAACAATAATAGTGTACTAAATTTTTACGATGATGCTGATAGTGCTGATATTGGATATGATTAAGAGTTGGAAGAAATTAAACTAGCTACATTACTTTTTTTTGTAATTATTAAAAAGCAGCGAAAGGTAGGGTGGGGTGGCTAATTAAGCTTTGTGGTCTCTTCAAATTTTTTAAATACAAGAGTGATAGAGATCATTATTTAAAGAACAAATTTTTCCGTACTTCTATGAATATTCTAAAGTAAAGAATTTAAGAATGTGCCTGAAGATGCCATCCCTATGCTCGAAGGTCGTCGGGGGATATATTGTATTTCGAATAAAGAGCCTGATCACTCTCTCTCTCTCTCTCTCTCTGTGAGAGCCATATTGTAAAATTAATTAGGTGCCAATATGGGATCCACGTTGGATGCATTATATGCATCGACATGATGAAAATCATACATCACAAATAATACATATCAAACAATACTAGTAATATTAGATAAGAAAATACTTAGCGTCCATGTCTTCTACATAATAGTTATTCAATTATTGTTAGTTAACCATTAAATATTATCCCACTAACATCGAAAGTATTGACTCATTTGTGTCCTATTATTAATAAATCTGCAGAAGAATATATATACGCACTTGCGCGCACTTCAAGCCTTGCGTGTTAAGAAAAATTCATTCATCATAATATTGACATAAAAGGTTAAATATACAAAATTTTCTGTTTACGATCATGTATTATCAAGTAGAATAAAAATGTAAAACGTGAAAAGGCAAACATGATTCATCAGCAACAAAAGGAAAGGCACTCAAATTTATGGCAATAAACATAGCCAATTTGCTTGTTTGGAAAAGCATATTTACCCCATAAGCACGTTCAACAGTGTTTTTTTGTAAAACAAGATAATCTCCTCTACATATTTACCTCGACTTACGTAAAAGTACTTCTCTATCGCGTTCCCAAACTGACATAATATCTAGAATTTGTAAAGTTCGTCCAACTATTAGGCATAAGTAGGACAAGATTCCCCTTCTTGCGTAGAGTGATTTTTTTTTATCAACTAGTTAGCACGTTTAATATATTTAAATTGTAATTACCCATAGTTAAGAAAAGGCAAAGTTTAATTAAGAAAAAGGCAAGAAACAAAAGGAGGGGCTGAGAGTTACTGGTATTAAAGTGAGATAATAAGACAAAGGCATCGCAGGCATGCGAATATGTGCTTTTCCCTTGACAAATCAGATTGATATCGGGACCTTGTTCACTGAACGATGGAGCTAGTTCTATATCTCACTTAATTTATTTTACCATCAACTTAGCAAAACAGTTCAGCAATATTTGGACATACCATACTAAGAACTTTGATGCTCCGTTTGATACATTGGAAGAGTATTCAATGAATAAGAATTGAAAATGAAAGTGAAAGTAGAAGTGAGGTTAAAAGTTTCTTTGGTATACCCATAGAACTATGATATAATTTTTAATCAATATGTCTTTTATAATATGAAAACACTTGTATGCCCTTGGCAAAAAAACCCACCCATCATCCCAAACAATTGCACAACCATCTGTCACCACAACCACCAACTTACAATCTTCCAGTTTTGCCCAAATGCCAACCACCAACAGTTATGCCTATAGGTTCAATTACCAAAGAAGAGGAAGAAAAAAGAGGATGATGAGTACAAGAATGATGAAGGTGGATGGGCTTGAAGAAGGAATGAGTTCATGACTCGTAGAAGTCAACGGCATCACGAGTCAAAGAAGGAATGAACTGTCACCATTGTGACGTAAAGAGCGAGAGATCATGATGATGGTAGAAGTTGATGGCATCGTATCTAAAATCAACACTCTTGCTTCATATCTGCAATTGAGGACCCACCTATGCTTCTCCGTCATCGCAGTCAACCTTTGCTGTCATCGTTTTCGCCCATCTTCACTGCCACCGCCATCATCCCTATTCACCATTAGTTCAGAGAGAGAGAGAGGAAGTGAGGATGAAGGAGATCAAAGAGGGAGGAGGTGTGCATTACAAATCAAAGTGGGTATGATGGTATACAAATCTCAATTCAATAGAACTAAGATTTATTCCATGGGTCTACCATGGAGTGCATTTTGATGGCAACTGACACTTCTATAATAGTGGGTTCCAACATACTAAACAAATAAGTTTCAGGATTCCACACCCACTTTCGATTGTCAGGCCTTAGTTCAAACATACCAAATGAGGCATGAAGGATATGGATTGGCATACATAATTAGTAACATTTGAATAGATTCTGGCCCTATATATTTGTATTAGTATTTGAAAATTACATTCATACAAAATGAGACAATTTTTCTTACATATTTATCTCGTAATTTATAAATTACGTTGGAAAAGTAACATTCACCGTTAATTTAAACGGGCACTCTAACTTCCAAACAAAAACTTTGGAATTTCAATTTAATTGTTTATCGAATGACAGAAGTGGTGTTATAGTTTAGTGGTAAGAATTCCACGTTGTGGTCGTGAAGACCTGGGGTGTTTGGATTAGCTTTTAAAAATTGATTTTACACAATCTAAGGTAAGTGTGCGAGATGAGTTTTGTTTTGACTTATGTGAAAGTGATTCTAAAAGTGATTATAAGATGTTGACAAATAGCTTGGGCTCAAATTAAATCCCAGTAGCCACAATTTTTCTACATGTGTTTTTATTTATGTACCTTCTTTGCAAACAAGCATGCTAGAACTTTTTTGAATAATACCTGAAATCATAACTCAAAACAAGAAGCTTACATCAAACCTAGCTATTTGCTATACTTTCATCAACGTTTGCTTCTTGTATGAAGGGTGGAGGTTGATAAAAAATACAAAAACCATCGTTTAGACTACGAGAGTACTTATCTAATTGATCAGTAGTAAATGTCACCTCTCTGAAAGTATGAATGATCACAAGTTGCCAATCTCTATGAATAAAAAATCTAAGGTCTTCTACAATATCCTTAAAAGGTTAATGATACTCACCCCCTTAATAAGTAGTTGATTGCTTCCATACAATCAGATTTTAAAATAACTTGCTTAAAACCTTTAGTCCAACAAAGATTGAGTCCTTTTACGAAGCCAATTAGCTTTGCAACGACATGTAGAACATTTGTCAGTTAAAAGTGAAGCTACAAACCCAACTATATATCAACATGCTCTCGAATGTACCATCCACAGCCATTACTACCACTCGCTAAAGTTGATCCGTCAACCGTTAGCGTACAACCTTCATCACCCAGGAGCTCTGCATGGGAACCATTCGCTCGTTGCTTTCGCAGGCCAAAAATCACCGCCAAAAACACTGATAGATGAGTTTGCTTATTTATTGATATATAGTATTTGTTCCAAAAAAAATCACCGCGGATTAATATGTGATACTACATTCGATAACTGTAAAATGAATCTTATATATGGGCATATAACATAATCCCATTCATATACAATCGACATTGATGGACCCTTACATATGGCAACAATCGAATCAAGTATATTCAAGGAACCTACAATGATACGTAATTAATGCTACAAATTTATGTTATAAAATGCGCAGATAACATTATAAGCTATTCCATCCACTGCATATTTTCCATATTTTACAAACCCTATTCCCTGTATTTCTCAATAGATTTGCATCATCGTTTCTGTCGGTTCCTATTTTTATAGAATACCTGAGAAATTTATAAGATGTGAATGACGAAATTTAAAAATGGAATTGAGTAGAGATGAATAAAGTTAAAATTTTGATTCCAACCATTGAATTTTGATTGCCCCGCACTGGCACAAATGAAATGGATTCAAGATATACACCTACGGGTTCCAACTTCATAGCTTAGAAAACATACAAGAAATATAAAAGTAGTCAATAATAAATCTAAGAATGTCATGTGAATTACCGACTAGCAACCTTATATCGACGCTTTTCTTCCCAGGAACGGAAGGTTTGGCGCTTATCACATTTTTATCAGTGATTTAGTCCGTCACCCTGAAAAAAAAAATAAAGAACAAAATTAGAATAGCAAAGTGGCATTGTAAAAATACATAGATATGGGAATGCGGTAGAGAAGGACTTCTACGTAAGTCGAAGTAAATATGTGAAGAAAATTATACCATTTTACAGAAAAACACTGTTAAATATGTATTTACCTTTTACAAACGTTGTTACAAACAAGCCCATAAAAAAAACCATGGGACCTAGGAAATAAAACAAGACTATGTGTCTCAGAAAAAGAATCCAGGCTTATATACATGTACACCATAGAAGGATACCGAATAGTAGTCCTATACGTAATGGCCCAAGTTCGAGGGCCTGGCCCTTGAGCCGACGTTATTGATTCATCCCGCCGAGCTCCCTGAGCCCCGACCCCAGCGAGTTTCGCTATTAACAGGAACAGGGAGTTACACGAGCAAAACATTGCGTGCGACCTGAGAGAAGGAGAGCAATCAGAAGAGAGTATTGCGGGGCAGGCACACGTACGTAGATACCAAGTGTGTTTAGGAAATGTGGCGTTGCGTCGCTCGTGGACTTCATTCTTCAGCTTCCAAGAGATCCACTCTTAATGACTCTCTTCGATCTCACATCTCTAGATTGTTCTCTGTACGATCTCTTTCTCGCTTGATTATTGCCATCCTCCCGTTTTCTGTCTCTTGGCTCTCTTGAAGATCATTGAATTTTATTTGCTTGTGTTTCCTCCACCTACTCCTTCGCATTTTTGTTAAAAATAATCTTATTGGAATGCCCGAGCCTATTGTACTGGACGCTTATCTGTCAGCTTCTCAGTTTATAACTCACTGGATTTTGCGATTTTTATTCTTCCTTGATTGATTTTGGCAGAAGCGAATTTTTATGTAGCTGAACTTGTCTTGCTCCTTTTTAGAGTTGTAATGCTAACGGAATACGCCATCTTTTGGTTGTGCAGACTGGAGGAAACTCCTCATATACTGTGGTGGATCATACATATGATGCAGTCGTTGTAGGTGCCGGTGGTGCAGGGTTGAGAGCTGCCATTGGACTCGGAACATGGGTTCAATACTGCTTGCATTACTAAGCTTTTCCCAACTCGCTCTCATTCTGTTGCAGCTCAGGTTCGATGCATTCTAATTCCAAGCTTTAGCGAGTGCGGTTTATTCTACCTTTTACATACTTTATGTGCATACATGTAAGGACTACATTCTATTTTTATTGTACCTTATGTGCGGTTTCGTATTACTTGTTATTTGAATTCATTACCCTCCATCCCTTCTGTTAAGTTCCCTTGGTTTCCACCTTTATGTAAGTTATCTGTGTATATGACAATTATTTTGTTAGGGTCCTATTTTTTACCAAGTGTATATTTCGTTGAGGTCTTGGTATACATAATTTTGAACAACTCAGCCGGGGTTATTTCTGTCATGCTTAACTAGAACTAGATTAATGTGTAGTTAATATTTTTCATTTGTTGTCACCTTTTGATTATCATTTCCAGGTTCCAGCAGGTTGATGTGATGTGGGAACAACTTTTTATTCTTTATATAAATTTGATGTCACATTTGGTTGTAACAAGCTTGGTGACGTTATTTATCCCATCACTGTTCTGGGTTACCGAAATGCCACAACTTCATCTTTGTTTGACACTTAAATGGTGACAATGGGGAAAATTCTTTTTCCATGATTTCTGGAAACAATAATAAATCTTGAGGCTATCTTACATCCTTGTTTCCTATTCTGCTTCTTCAGTGGTTCATAAAATGTGGAAAGTACCAAAAGCCTTTTGACTGAACATCATAGAACTATTTTGACTCAACTGATTATATACGATCATGAATGAAATTTAAACTTTTTTAATAGGGTGGTATAAATGCTGCATTGGGAAATATGACTGAGGATGACTGGAGGTGACACATGTACGACACAGTCAAGGGAAGTGATTGGCTAGGTACAAAGCTTGTTTAATCTAAGAAGTCTTATTTCTAATTATGTCCTGCAAAATTATAATATAATCTAAGCGTGGGAGTTTGAGATCATGAAAATCATGACATGCGGAGATTCTTTGATTCTTTCATTGCTGAATGTGTTTTGTCCCTTGAGGAGAATGTATGTACATGTGGTTGTTTTCCAGTGAAAGAAGCTTCATGGCATTAGCCATAGGGCTAAAGTTTTTGTAGGTTCTTGTGCTAGCATGAGCATGAGCTAACCAATAGAATTTATCTTACCATGAACAGGAGATCAGGATGCCATCCAATATATGTGCAGAGAGGCACCAAAAGCAGTCATTGAGCTTGAGAATTATGGACTGCCATTTTCCCGAACTGAGGATGGAAAAATATACCAACGTGCATTTGGTGGTCAGAGCTTGAACTTTGGAAAAGCTGAGTGCTGATTTTGGAGCCGGAATGGCTTCTTTGTTTCTTTTTATAATAATTCTGACCTTGATCTCCTTATGCTGATGTGGCACAGGTGGGCAGGCATACCGTTGTGCATGTGCTGCTGATCGAACTGGACATGCTTTATTGCACACACTCTATGGCCAGGCCATGAAACATAATACACAATTTTTTGTGGAATATTTTTCATTGGATCTTTTAATGAATAGTGATGGTAAGTGTTGCCTAGAATGACTTACTTTCTCATGTAATAATCAGCAATCAATTAACTGAACAAGGTCAGAAGAGTCATATACTGACAATTATGGGGTTTTGAAAGGTTTAAAAGAGTTTATATCTAACAATGTCCGTAAAGTGCTACAAAGAATGGATGTTAGGAAGTTACAATTTCTTGTAATGATAATCTATTCATCATATATGATGATGGCCCCAACTCTTTTCCCCTTTGATTCTAAGATTTCCCATCAATACTATTCATAAATACAAATCCAGGTTATTTACAAAATTTTGGAGTGATGAAAGAATAAAAATTTTGATTTTTCTATGTTGGGTTTTATGGTAAAATTAACTAATTCTTCTTGTTGGAAATTCAGGTAGTTGCCAAGTAGTAATTGCACTGAATCTGGAGGACGGAACATTACATCGGTTCCAAGCGGCTTCAACAATTTTGGCCACAGGAGTATGACTTTATAAGAATGCTTGATGGTGAAATTCTTGTCTGCCTACATGTTGTTATGTATATAACTTGTGTATCAAATTTCTAAATTTTTTCAGGGTTATGGTAGAGCATACTTTTCTGCAACCTCAGCACATACATGCACAGGAGACGGCAATGCCATGGTTGCACGTGCAGGCCTCCCACTCCAGGTCTCTTTTTTGCTTTGCAACTGTTTGCAGTTATCTTATGTTGTGAATCTTCTCTGTCACAATTTCCTGCATAAAATTGTAGGATTTGGAGTTTGTACAATTTCACCCAACTGGTATATATGGAGCTGGTTGTCTAATCACAGAAGGTGGATGGTCTACTTTCTTAGCTGCTATCAGTTACATGGTCTTGGTTTCATCTCAGAATGTACCTTCTCCAATGAAGTTGAAATATATTGTTTCTCATTTTCTTGTTGGACATTATAGGTTCCCGTGGAGAAGGAGGAATTCTTAGGAATAGTGAAGGTGAGCGGTTCATGGAACGTTATGCCCCTACTGCTAAGGATCTTGCATCAAGAGATGTTGTTTCTAGATCAATGACTATGGAGATAAGAGAGGGCCGTGGTGTAGGTATGCTGGTTTTCCATCTATGCATCTCATATTGTGTGGAATCTAGCGTTTGAACATAATGCGCCGTTTGTCAGCTTTGCTTTCTTCTAGAAATAAATGTTAATATTTAAAACTTGTGAATAAGTGGATTATACTCCTGTTTAATTTGGATGTGCTTGCACTGATAGTAAGATAAATTTGCTTTGCAGGACCTCTGAAAGATCACATCTATCTACACTTAAATCATTTGCCCCCTGATGTGCTCAAGGAAAGACTTCCTGGTATCTCTGAAACTGCTGCTATATTTACTGGTGTGGATGTTACCAAGGAACCCATTCCGGTTCTGCCAACTGTACACTATAACATGGGTGGTATTCCCACAAACCATCATGGAGAGGTATGAAGTTAAAAGAAAGGTCCATAAGCCATTCAATGTGACACAGACATGGCCTGCTGCCTATGAAGGCATGTTTATTCTTGTGGATTTAGTTATTGACTTGAATGCATAGACGTCATTCAGTAATGATTTATATTTAAAACTTTTTCACCTATAGCATCATGTCCATATCGATAGAACCTCAATCACTTCCTTGTGGGCAAAGTTGAATTTTGAGGATGTGGTATTGATGGACCCCAACCAGGAGTGTTTGTGCAATAATGGAGGAATAGGGGATTGTTATTGGAAAACAGAATGCAAGCAAAGCAAAATGATGTATGCACAGTCAAGTTGTGCTATTAAGGGTAACACCCTTTCAGCGGATATAACAAGGAAATTTAATTCTTATTTTATTTTCCCTTCCATAGTTCAAATTTTATGCTACCTAAACGGGCTCAAAGTGCACAATGGCAACAAGTTCAGAGAAAGCAAAGATGTTTTTGGGAAACACTGAGAAAATAGAAAATGTGGCGGTGTTCACTTTTATGGATCTAAATCTTTTGTAGGAGAGTACTAAAATGTTGTTTGTAATAACTATGTGAACCACTGTCTGCCTACATGGTGGAGGCAGCTTTGCTGTGTGGTGTTTGTGTATCTTTGTCATAAAAAATGGCCAGATCTTTTTCATTGAGTTTCCGTTCTTAGATTTCTTGACCGCTTGTTATGACTGTGGGCTTGGGATTATTTAATTCTGTTATGGTGGGGAGAGGTGGGAGTGGGACTAATGGATTTACTAAGTCATAGTCTCATCTGCTACATTTCTGCAGTAGAAACAATTTTAGCTGTTGTGTTCTTTATTTTTATGGTTTGGTTGGGGAGTAAGGAAGGAGAAATTGTTGACTAATGCGCCATTATGTTATTTAGGACGGACTAATGGATTTATTAAGTCATAGTCTCATCTGCTACATTTCTGCAGTAGAAACAATTTTAGCTGTTGTGTTCTTTATTTTTATGGTTTGGTTGGGGAGTAAGGAAGGAGAAATTGTTGACTAATGCGCCATTATGTTATTTAGGACGGACTAATGGATTTATTAAGTCATAGTCTCATCTGCTACATTTCTGCAGTAGAAACAATTTTAGCTGTTGTGTTCTTTATTTTTATGGTTTGGTTGGGGAGTAAGGAAGGAGAAATTGTTGACTAATGCGCCATTATGTTATTTAGGACGGACTAATGGATTTATTAAGTCATAGTCTCATCTGCTACATTTCTGCAGTAGAAACAATTTTAGCTGTTGTGTTCTTTATTTTTATGGTTTGGTTGGGGAGTAAGGAAGGAGAAATTGTTGACTAATGCGCCATTATGTTATTTAGGACGGACTAATGGATTTATTAAGTCATAGTCTCATCTGCTACATTTCTGCAGTAGAAACAATTTTAGCTGTTGTGTTCTTTATTTTTATGGTTTGGTTGGGGAGTAAGGAAGGAGAAATTGTTGACTAATGCGCCATTATGTTATTTAGG
>JANTPZ010143948.1:0-10580 GCA_025593235.1 Vachellia pachyceras | reverse complement strand
TATGATGAGAGAGTCCATTTTTTATGAGGATTCAGAAATCAAATTAATTTTTAAAAATTCATCCATTCAAACCAAAACATGCCACATCTTATTTTTCAAAATATAATTTTTATTCTTATGGATGAATTGTTAAAGGATTTAGCCTTTATGGCCATAATGAATGAATTAAGTTGAGTTATAAAGGTTGTTTCCATTAAATTTTAACATTGTAAAAAAATTTTATTCTTTTAACTCTAAATTCACCCTTAAAGAATTTGTGACATTTTTGCTCACGAAACTTATTCGGTGGAAGATATCCTAGTTTGCATTGGAATCATAGTTGTTCTCACTTTAAAATTTTCTCCATTATGAGCACATAGTATGAGCACTGTACAGTCCTTTTGATACAATAGATTTCATATTAGAGTATTGAGTAAATGGTTACAAGTTGATTAGTTTGTTATGATAGTTGTGAGTCTATCAGTTGTGAGTCTGTTATGATGAGAGAGTCCATTAAGCATGCCAGCCTGTTATATCTTTCTGTTATGATTCTGTTAGCTATGACAATACACGTGAGTATGAGTCCGTCCAAGGGCGGACCTGTGTGTTGGTCAGCGGGTGCAGCCGCACTCCCTGACTTCCAGAAAATTAGGTATATATTAGTACTATGTGATTTATTTTGCACCCACTCATTTGCTAATTTTGAACCCACTGAATTTTTACTCAAATTCTTTCTGTTATGATTCTGTTAGCTATGACAATACACGTGAGTATGAGTCCGTCTGTTATGAACGATAGCACACGTAGTATGACCTTGGAAGAGTATAAGAGGTCAAATGTATTGAGTCATTCAAATCATTCTGCAATAATACAGAAATCATATTCTCCTCTTTCTCCTCTTTCTAGCATTTCACCTATCACTTGAAAAAATTACCAAATCCCATAGATCACACGAAGTGTTTTATGCATAGAGAGTGGACCGTTAAAAATAATTATCGCAAGTCAGACAGGTCAATGAACTAATTGAGGTAATGATTTTAAATGTTAGTTGTTGAAATTAAGCTCAGCTCAAGGTCAAACTTATCATAAGTAAAATAATATGTATATATATAATTAAAATATTCATATATAGCCATTTCAATAAAAGGAATCAATCCAAAATAAATAAAATATTCATGTATAAATCACATACAATACAATAAAACAAAATTATTAAAGTATAAATACGACTTTTTTCCTTTATTTCCTGTTTTACAATGATGTCGTTTTAGGCTTAAAAAGAAAAAAAAATCAAAATGGTGTAATCGGTTAAACCGATGTGAATTTTCATAGCAAGCTTCTATATGTAATGGCAATGCCATGATGATGATGAGACATGTCTTTATCAGTGTCCGAGTTTCTCTTCTCGTATGTTTCCAATTTCATAAAATCCAATCACACAAGGGAAGAGAATATATATATATATAAACACGCGCATTTGTGTATGGACTGCCTCAAAATATAAGATTTAATTAATTTCTGTTGAAAAAATTGTTGAAGTTAAATACGACTTTCAATTATCAATATACCAAATTAATTAACATTTTTGAAAGATATTAAAGAAATTAATGAATCAATATATTTATGATTTTTCTTTAATTTAAGTTAGTCAACCGCAACTTATATTAAAGAATATGGATAATAAATTATTTAAAAATATTTATTTTATGTGTACTGTTGAATTATATATCAGTTTATAAATTATACATATTAATATAAAAATAGTAAATATAAATAAATGTATTTACTTCATTATCCCTCGCAAAAAAAAAGTGGATTGACTCTTAGTTAATTAAATACACTAGTGTGTGCGTGTATTAATTTTGAAACTGTTTACCCAACTTGAAGTCAAAGCTGTTTTGCTTTGACTTTGAGGCAATTCCTTGCAGCGAGCTGTCGAGAGATCTTCGCTTTCAAATGTCAAACTGCCTTCCGTGTCTTGATTTTTAAAAGACTTTTTTTTTTTTGCATTTAACTGTTCTCTTTATTTTTCTAATAATAATAAAACTATAAATCGATAACCTTTTTCTCATGTACTGTCATTTAATTTAGCGTTCACCCTCGCCTACGCTGACTTTTTGGCTCTCTATTTTGTATCCAACTTTCCTTATCTTTTTTGTCCAAACAAATTTCGTTATCTTGTCCAAGGTAGCTTGTTTGGGAATGCATTTTAGAGTTATAGAATGCATTTCCATGTAAGTTAGGATGAACATCTTCTCACATATTTACCTTAAAATTCGTAAATCGTTCTCCTAAACAAACGTGCCTTATTGAGATCACGTTATAAAAATGTATTTATATAAGTCGAGATAACAATTATATCATATACTTATCTCAAAAGATGTAATAATATTGAAAAAATGGTTTCAACAGTATATTTTGTGTTTTCTTGATTTTGAAAATGAATACTTAACATTGCCAATTAGTGTGAAAATATATAAAAACGTATGTTTTAAATATCAAATCCCAACTCGATAAATTCCTTTTTAAAATATGTAGGGCAAAAAAGTTGTGGGTGAGACACCTAACCCACAAACCATTCACAATTTACAGTATCATCCGACCCATGACACAAAACTCGTTCACAAGTCACCACTAAAAGCCACAAAAATCAACGATATTTAAGTCTCCCTTTAAATAGGTAGGTCCATGAATATTACTCAAATAGATACATAACAAGTTAGAGATACCAACAGATAAATTATTAACCATAGGTCTAATATCACGGCATAAATAGATATAAAGCACATAAAATAGTTACATGGTTTTTTTATTTCCTAGATTTCATAGATTAATTATAAAAAGTTACCATTAATCAATATCAAATATAAAATCGCTGCTAAATCATGCTGTTTCTAAATTATGTAAGAGTTATATTCTTTTCACACAAGTATCTAACTTACACATATTAATTAAATAAGTTCAAGAGATTTATGCTTTTTACTTTCTTGCTGCTTATAGACAACACTCCTAATCTCATAAAAATATTTTTTATGTCTAAATTATATTTGATACACAAAAATATAAAATGGGATTTCTAAAAAGCAATTAGTATGAATGGAATGGTGAATGCATTTGAAAAGGAAAGTAATTTAACAATCATTATGGTTATTAAAATAATAATATTTTTTATAAATAGGAACAAAAATATAAATATGATTTCTATATGCACCGTCACCCACCAAGCAACAACCAAATGGGTTAGATTGGTCGGCACTCCAGCATTGAAATTTGACAGTGAGAGCAACAGATGCCAAACTTGGTGTAACTCTTGTTCTTTCAAGAGAAAGGTTTAATTTTAAAATTATTCTCTTTAAGCTATAAAAACTTCAAATTTTAATTTTTTTTAATTGTACAATAGGTTGATACTCCATAAAATATTATATGTTCTTCAAATTTTAACTCATGGTCCAGCGGAGTGGTTGGGGTTTTGATTAACAAATACAATATCTCAAGTTTGAGTTTGCAAAATTAATAAGTGATTTTAGAATAAAGATCCTTATTTAGATTTGACAATGTCCGAATATAATTTAATCAGATAATAGTATAAATGAGTACAATCTTTCATTAGGAATAACAATTTATGAACTTTAAGATGCCCCTGTAACAAACCAAATTATTATGTATAGTTAAAGCATCATAGCCATAAGATACTAAGCAACTCATTCATGAACCATATTCATATGTGGGGGTCCGATGGATGCATGAGTCATGATGATAAAAAATGGGAAAACTGGGGATAAGTCTCCCTTAAAAAATTAAGTGTAGAATGAGACATTTCACACATATAAATGAACTTTCACGTTATGTATAACTGAGCTTCAATATATGCAACTGAACATGTATCATCCTTTAATTAATTTTTTAATGGGGATTTATCCTCAATTTTTTCTAAAAATTTATTATAATTTATAGCTTTGACTACATAGATAATAATCCTAAAATTTACAGATGACAGCCTGTTAGTGCTTTGGTAATCTTAAAAGTTTAGTGTTTGAAAATCATTACCAAATAAATTATGTATCCTGTTGGAAAAAAAAAAAATTATGTATCCTACTTAGCTTAGCTACTTCAACACTCAATCAATTATTATCTTTCCTCTTTTATCAAAGGGTTTATTTTGTGATGGGACAAATTGAAGGATAAGCTTGAGATTGAGAGCGTGGAGAGGAATAATGTTTTTTTCCGAGTCTCCCTCCCCACTTGCTCTCTCCTAAACGAATTGAAAAAAACCAGAGTGACAGCTTGGTCAACGCCCACTGCGTTTTGCCCTTCTCGATGGTCTAAAATTATGATCTTTCCTGGCAATTCCATTTCTCTCCCTCGTTCACACCTTCACTTTTGCCCATTCAACTCGCCCCAAGAACCTTTGCGCATTTAATTCTTATATTTTTGGGCGATGAGGTCTCCGCGCTTGACAGCTAACCCGCATGATAAAACCCTCCTCCTTCAGACTTGTATATCTGTTTTTCCCCTTTCACCAGTGCCTGTTTCGCATTGGTAACAAAGGGTTTTCGATTCTTTCTCCGCTGAAGCTGGTGGCTTCACTGAAATTAGCGACAACCGATCCTGGGCCCTGAGCTTTGAGGTTTGTAGTTATGGGTTGCTGCTTAAGTGCTAGGATCAAAGCCGAAAGCCCTCCTCGAAAGGGTAAAATTGCTGTCCTTTGCTGCTACCTCAACTAATTGTTGATTTATCAGCTTGTTTGGTGCTTTTTGTGCTTGATTTGGCATGGGTAGTTAAAGTAGGGTTTTGATTCATTTAACTTGGTCATATACTACAAATGCTCCAGCTAGTTTATTTGCGTCTGCAAGTTATGTTTTTCTTTTTAATTTTCTGGCGGCTTGAGAGAGAGGAAGAAGATAAAGGGTCTGTTCGGGGGGGGGTCTTGTGGTTACGAAATTATTCGTTCAATAATGGGATGCATGGGAAAGTGTTCAACTAATTTCTCTCATTTCCGTTTAGCTTTATCTTTCTATGTCTAGAGTTCCGGTATCTCCAGGCTCCTTTGATAATCGGCCAATGCATCATAAAATTGCTAGCAAAATTTTTGTGCTGCATCTACACCCTAACTTATGTATAGGGTGTTCCCATGCAATCAGAAGCTTAATTTGTAATTAGGAGTTCTTATAAATGTCCTCAAAGTGGGTCTCGTAATTTGAATGTGCAGCTAGGAACTCAAGCCATGACAGCAAAGAAGATGATGGTTTGATGGGTGGAAGTAGCAAGTTCTCCACTTCATCGGTTCCTCCAACGCCAACTCCTCGAACAGAGGGTGAGATCTTGCAGTCCTCCAATTTGAAAAATTTCACATATAATGAGCTAAGAACAGCTACAAGGAACTTTCGCCCAGACAGTATGGTGGGCGAAGGTGGTTTTGGTGGTGTATTTAAAGGGTGGCTTGATGGGCAGACACTAGCACCTGCTAAACCGGGCACTGGGATAGTCATTGCTGTGAAGAAGCTTAACCCAGAAGGCTTCCAGGGACACAATGAATGGTTGGTGAGTGTCACTTAGTGGTCAGCAGGGCTTATTTACAATAAGAAAATCGCTTGAAGCATAGACATTATTGTAGGTGCTTTTTATTATTTGATGTTGTCAGTTGTCACTAGCAGGGCTTATTTACAATAAGAAAATCGCTTGAAGCATAGACAGTATTGTAGGTGCTTTTTATTATTTGATGTTGTCACTAACTAGTATTGTGCTTTAGACAGAGATCAATTTTCTGGGACAGCTGCATCATCCTAACCTTGTGAAACTTATTGGCTACTGCTTAGAGGATGAGCACCGGCTTTTGGTATATGAGTTTTTGACCAAAGGCAGCTTGGATAATCATTTATTTCGAAGTGAGTTATTAATTTTCCTTTGGTTACTGCCATTTGAGGTTTATAAGTGGGGTTGACAATATTTAGTACCTTGGAGACCCAGACGTTCAACCATGTTTTGTTTTTTTCTTGATAGGGACATCTCATGTTCAACCACTTTCTTGGAGCAACCGCATGAAAATTGCCCTTGATTCTGCCAAGGGTCTTGCATTTCTTCACAGTGACGGAGTAAAAGTGATATATCGAGACCTAAAAGCTTCTAATATCTTGCTTGATTCAGTATGTAAATCCCACTGATCTTACAAGTTTAGAAGTTGTTAGCTAGACTGGCTATTCTCACATCCCATTTTATTGTCATCAGAACTTCAACGCAAAGCTATCTGACTTTGGATTGGCAAAGGATGGACCATCCGATGATAGGAGCCATGTCTCTACAAGGGTCATGGGTACATATGGCTATGCTGCTCCTGAGTATATGGCCACAGGTATTTTTCTTACTGCAGAACACATACTTCCTACTTCCAGTGTTTGAGATGTTTCTTTTCTCTTTTGGAAATTAAACTGATGACCAAACATATATTTCGCTGGACACTGAAAGGTTTATGTATCTTCTAATAACATCTACGATCAGTTATGATGCTAACTCTTTGTTGGAGGCCTTTAACACTGAAGATTTAGAGTGTGGTACTTGTGTTTGTCATCAAGGGAACTTGTAGAAGCTAGGTTAGACTGTAGATTTTAGTATTCATGTGAGAGTTCCTTGCCCCTAATTGCTGCAAATATTTTTCTTAGAATTAGCTGCATAATTAGCTAGCTGACTTTTCACAGGCTCTTTTTATACAAACGGAAATAAAAACAGAAAAGACGAACAAAAACAAAAAAGGTGAACTCTTCACAGGCTCTACAATACAAATCGAATCAAGAAAGTGAACCATCTAGTCTTAAAACACTTAAAATTCTCATCAATCTCTTTGCTGAAAGAAGTTCGTTAGCATCCCTGAAGTGTGATATACCATAACTATGCAATTTCGTTTTCACAAATGCATTTTGTAGGTTGTGGTCTGTTTCAACTAGGTATATTTTGTGGTTGCATTTGTTTTTCGTTGAATTGCTACGTTTTGAGAATAAGTTTTCTAAGTTCTATGCCGCTGCTTCCTAGTTGAGTTCACTTGAATGAGAGCTCCTTTAATCATAGGCGTCCACTTAATAATTCAAACTTGAGTTGAAATAACCTCTACCTTCATTTCACTGCTAATCCTCCTCCATTGTCTTTTCTCTGAAGGTCACCTGACCAAGAAGAGTGATGTATACACTTTCGGGGTTGTTCTGCTTGAAATCATGTCAGGCAAACGTGCGTTGGACAGAAACAGACCAGGCCGGGAACAGAATTTAGTCGAATGGGCCAAGCCATACCTTTCAAGCAAGCGCCGGATTTTCCAAGTTATGGATGCTCGTATTGAAGGCCAGTACCTGGTACGTGAGGCCATGAAAGTGGCGAAAATCGCGATCCAATGCCTGTCTGTAGAACCCCGTTTCAGACCGACCATGGCTGATGTGGTTAGAGCATTGGAGCAGCTTCAGGATTTCAACGATACAGGTAGCTCAAGCAGCAGCAGCACTAGTGTTCCTAAACAGCACAAGAGAAGTACGAATGAATCCTTAAATGGGATTGGCACTTCTGAGCCCAGATCATCTGCTTCTCATCAGGTAAGTTGATTGGATTGAACTCTAATGCTTCGCTCCTTTTTATCGGCTTCAAGAAATAGAGTTGGCACATTGTACATGTTTTAACTCGAGCGTGTCCTTTGTTTTTTTTTTGGAAAGGTAGGTGATTGCTGTACAGCTTTTTGCTTCTATCTAGAATTATTATGTTATAAATTCCAGTCTTTTTCCAGCATTCATTTGACTCTATGACATGGGGATTGCTGTTGAGCTTTTTGATTCATACATTAATAATTAAATGTTTTAAAAAATCAAACCCTTTTTAATTCATTAATAATTAATGCAATTAATAAAATATGAGGTTTTATATTAAGCATTAGATTCAAACCTATATTTAAGACCGCAGGAGTATTATATTTCGAAATCTTTAAGAAATTACATCTTCCGCAAAATGTGCCCCCAAACGAAAATCCCACTTGCAATTCTTTTTTCATAATGACACTCTCGAGCTAAATCTGACTCCTATCAACTATCAAGAAGAAGCCGCATGGCCATCATCAATTGCAGAGACGGATCAAAACAGCCTGTTGGGGCCATGGATTTTCCAGGAAAATAGATGGAATGGAATGCAAGATAGTGGAACGATGTTTATAAAACATTTATTTGATATGTTACTAATGAATTATTAAAAGAAATTTATTTTCTTAAAAAATAAAAAATATGAAATAGTTTTTTTTCATTATACTTAAAACTGAAAATGAACAGTGTAAATGCATAAATTTTTTTATTTATGAAAAGTTCAAGTTTTCACAAGTTAATTAATATATTAATCCAGATTATGTAGTGAAAGTTATATCAAGGTTCGAAAAATCAGATTGGATATTGAACAGGGTGAAACAGTGGTTTAAGGGTTGGTGGGTCAGATTGGAGTCAAATAGGGTCAGATATGCTATATTAAAATTTGGTATATTGTATTATATTTTATAAAAGTTAATAGGTAAATCTAGAATATTATTTTATTTTACTCATATTTTAAATTTTTAGAGTTTAATTAAATGTCAACAATAAAAAATTGGGATAAAATGAATTAATTCTATCTTATTTCCTTATGATTAAATTTGTTTAAATGGAAAATGGAAAATTAAATGCTAGTTTTGTTACCATATTTTTTAAAAAAATTAACAGATCACATTCTATTTTGAGTGTTTCTAGCTTTTAAATTTTTTTATTAAAAAAATAAATAAACTGGTTTAACTCACTCAACCGGCTGAGTTGACCGTTTGGGCGGGTCAACACCGGGTTGATTGGTTCAACTCGGTTCTCGATCCATATGGCCAACTGGACTAGATCTATGGCCGGTTCGCAAGTTTCTGATCTGAACCGGCCAATTTGATTTATTTATATAGTGATAATTATGATTATCTGATTTATTGTAATATTTTATAACTAAGATTACATTATATTACAATATTATACCAATCAAACACTGAAGGCGTAATGCATCATGATTACGTGTATGGAACAAAATGGACCATAATATTCCATCGACAGGCTTGCGTATAGACAAGGTAATGCTTTTGTGGGCAACAGACAGAGCTCAGGGCTAAAACAACCCAATTGAAAGGGGATGGCCACGTCGTGTATGTGGCAACGGCAGCTGGATTTTTTTTTGGGGGGGGGCGTCGTTTTTTATCCTGCTGGTAATATGCTCAAATCCTTCATGTGTAAGAACGAAGCGGACAACAACCTATCTTCAGGGATCTGACTCTGAGGGTGTACTTGGGGCCTCAAGCATGCCTGGGAGAGTGGCTTCCAATGGGTGGAAATCAAGTGTGACTGCCAGACAGTGGTGGACCTTGCAGTGGAAGAGCTAGAGCTGCATGAGAATAGAGATTTAATAACTGAGTTGCGTAGTTGGCTGAGGCGTGATTGGGACGCTGTCGCTAGAATTTCATGGATCAACAGAGAAGATAATGCTATGGATAGACTGGTTGACAAAGTCTTCACTGTCACAAGGCATGAGGATAATCATTATGCCTGGGGATCCCTCGATGGTCTTTTTCAGGAACAGGGGCCTCATCTAACAAGCATCTCTCTTAGTTTTCTTTTTTCAGTTTTGCCTTTATTGCCTGCTTCTCTTTGTAACATCCGTACAACTTTTTTGAATTTATTTATAATTATGTAAAATGAATTTAATCTCTACCTATATAAATGTATTTTTATAATACTAATCCATACATAATGAATATCTAGATTAGTTTATGTTAAAAAAAGGTTACTTAATTACAAGTAGCCATGTGGGAAGAGTGTTTTATCTCTCCCAATGGATTCCAAACACGCAAAATGTTGGAATTCCATGTTTAGTTGCCTGCAAACAGCCAACAGCCCGTACAACATATACTTGGAAAAAGAACAATATTCGCGTGCTGCATGCAAAGCCTTACGAACCCTTTTGATAGGCATATTCTTAGTATCGTGTAAAGTGGCAGCCGATTAAATTGGTTATATTTCAAATCAAATCCCTCCCAAGAATGACCATATGAATCTCCCAACAGTGCTCTCCGTCAATTCAAATGCAAAAGAAACATTTGGTGGAAGAAACAACCGATTGTGATGGACAGAGCAGAGGATATGAGCTGGTATCGGTGTCGACAAAGGTGGCTTTCTCGCCGGCGCGTGGAAATAAAAGCAGATTCCAGTAACAATTGCGGGGTCGGAACTCCGGTCGTTAACGGTCGGTCAAGAGTGATTGCTAGGTCAACGCCCACTGCTTTTTGTCCTCCTCGGTGGTCTAAAATCATGTCTTTCCTCGCAATTCCATTACACGCCTTCACTTGACCTATTCAAGTCGTAGCTTTGGGCATTTAAATATTCGATGCATATATTTGAGAATGAAGTCTCCGCGGTTGACTGCTGACTCACCTGTGAAAATGCCTTCGTTTCATAATCTGGTTTTCTCTTGAAAATAACGAAGGGGTTCCGATCCTTTCTCCTTTGAAGCTGCTGGGTTCACTGAAAATAGCGAGAAGCAATTCTGGGCTCGTCGTCATGGGTTGCTGCTTTAGTGCGAGGATC
>JANTPZ010143946.1:0-10280 GCA_025593235.1 Vachellia pachyceras | reverse complement strand
CGTATTACTTGTTCTCTGCATGCCTTGACCGTGGAAGTAGGTTCATTTCCACAAAAGTAAGGGTTATACCTGACAAAGGCTATATGGTCAAGCTGGGTATGTTATATATAATGTTTCAGTGAATTAATAATTAAGTAGTTTAATTACAAGTTCACAGCAATGCTATCTATTTTATTGAAGTTTAACCAATTTAAAGACTAATTAGCCCAAATGTTCTTCTGCTGAACAAATCAAACCTCTATTTGCATATTAAATAACCAAAAGTAACAAGCCGCTATCGGCCTATGAATTTTATAATTCTAGAGTCACTCAACTTGGTTGTTATCATTAGCACACCTTGAAGAAGATAATTATAATTAGAAGACTCCCAATACTAATGGGGCATGTATTACACCAACAAAGAAAAATCATTATAGTTAAATTATTATTTTATCAAAATTAGAAATGAATTCAATTGGTTACTCATAATAGATATGCGTCAGTATTTTCAAAGTATTATGTTTAATTGTTTGCATTTAAAACTATTATCATTAACGAAAACCCAAAAAACATAATGCATTTATGAAAGAAAATAGATTGAGACTTTTATTTAAGATCGAAACAAATCCCTTATAATGGGTGCAGCTTTACGGGCTTATGTGCAAATAGATATAATTATTTAACCGCACTCACCATTTAAACTAAACACGGCTTAAATTCAGGTTAATAGTGGCGGTTTAAAAAATTGTGAAATTTCTAAACTAGAGAGGAATGTAATTATTAGTAATTAACAATGATCAGTGCTGCAATGTGAACTCATCAGCTTCCTTTTAGGATCATTTCACGAACTAACCCACCACTTTTCAAAGTTGAAATTAACAAAAAAGTGTACATCTATGTTAAGTGCGATAGTTACGGCCACAATAGACTGGTAGATATAGTATGCCGCAGACATGTCTGATTACATGTTTTTTTATAATCAAAGTCCGATTATCTATTTCATACTGTAAGTCACTTCAAAAAAAATTATTCCATCTGTAATGTAAGTCATTTGGAACCTATAATTAAAAGTTTAAATGTAATTTTTTTTATATTTTTCTCTCTATTTCAAAACCTCATTGATTATAAATAAATTTGGAAAATTTCTTAAATTTAAGATGAAATTAATGAGTTAACTACCATTTCTTGATTTTAATAAATGAGTTAAAATAATTTACATTATGAATCAAAAGAAATACACACACACACACACATAAACCCTTTGTTTTATTTTCTGTTGACTCGCTAGTCGCTCCCTTAAAAGCCACGCAAACAACATTAAACGTCAGGTATCGAAATAATTAATCTGAGGAAGTAGAGTTACTTATTTTCTTTTCGTTACTACGACACGTCCATGAGGAATCAAGTGTGTGTGAGATCATTCCCATTAAAATTCGCAATCATTTGTGTTAAAGGTAAGTTTGAATATTATGACGAAAGCTTTAACGATGTACATTAATTCGTAATGATTGAGAAATAAAAGCATGCCTTTGAAGTAAGTAAGTAAGTAATTTCAATTATTCACGATAATATCTGTCCATGTTGAATCCCACATGCATGAACCATATAAAAACAAAAAAAAAAAGCAGAAAGGAGAGTCGTGGGGTTCTAATTTTACAAAGTGGTACGTTGCCTGACCAAATAATTTTATTATTGGAAATATTTATGATAAATATATATATTTAAATGTGTGGATCAAATTGCGTCAAGCTTTCAGCATAAATCTCCTTCACCTGACACATATATGATTGATTGATTTTTTCCCCTAAAATAATATGTAAATACTGCATATAAATATTATCGTCCCTGCTGCTGCATGAGTGATTTATGGGGCTTCTTTTTATTTATTTTATATAATTTTTGTGGCTTGAAAAAAAAGGCCTAAGAACATAGAGGGGACACCTGGAAATTGCTGGAATTTCAACAAATGTCAGCTTTAGATATGAATAAAGGACTTCGATTGAAAAGAAAACGAACCAATCCGATGTTGCTAGCTCATACTGGAACCTTTGTCTTTACGCCACCTCCTTCGCTTGTTTTGGGAGGCCACGTCCATGAGTGAATCCAGATTCATCAATAATTATTATGCTATGTGGATTTCAGATTAATATATACTTACGTGCTACTATAGTAATATAAATTTGGGTAAAAAAAATAGTACATAGTGTATACATACATTGGTTAATCATCAAAATCATATATGTCATCATACAATGTGTAGGAAATTTTTAATATGAATTTATAATTTTACCCTTTCATTTAATACTATATATACTTTGTTTCATGTACTATGATGTAGATTAAGAAGAGTAAAGTTGGATAGTTGTTGAGTTTTTAGATATATGGTTAATGTTTGAAGTTTTTATTGATTCTAGTGAAACATATTGAGATTGACTTATAAATATAACTAAGAGTTGTATATATAACGTAACAAAGTAAATATTAAGCTTATTAAAAATCAGATCATATTATAATATAGTATAAATATATATATTTCCCATATTTGTTGTTCTATTTTTAAAATTTAATTATAGTTTTCTTTAATGCCAATATTTGATCCGCAGGTTCATGTTTGGCCAAATAAAAATACATAACATCAATATCTGGATGAAATCATCAAAAGATTGAAATTTATTATTTTTTTAAAATACCCAAAAAAGCTAGAATGTAAAATAGGTATTTAATTTTGTTCTTTTTGATTTTTAATGATTGAAATAAGTCTTCTAGGAAGTAAGTGAGAACGAAAGGCCCCTCTTACCCCAAATTGCGAAATGTCATATGTTAAATTGAAGATGAGTTCTTTTCACCTTTTTTATTCAGAAATTTGTCCTGTACCATGCAAGGGGTCAGATCCAGTGTCGTTTCAAAGATCTCTGGGTCCTTTCACTGTGAACAAAATTAATCAGGAACCAAATAATTCAGAGGCTCTCATGCATGAATACATAAATAAATATTAAATACCTATATGTGTATATATATTAACACTATTTTTTCACCTGGATATTTTCATTGCTATTTGCACTAACCACGTATGAGCGTTATTACCAGCTGAATAATGTTGTAGGATCCTTGTGAATAATAGAAAATACATCAAATACTTACCTTTTATACAGATATACAGTAGTAATAATCTATATTTGGAAAAATGTTGAAAATTTCCTTGTTGCATATTTATCGTCCAAATGTATTTGAAATTTGTATAAGAACTCAAACACAATTGTTTTTAATTATGTGCAGCTTACTTTTAATTATACATGTGCAATACGGAAGTCACTTGAACATAGTTAAAGATGTATTACACAAAATTGAAAAGGAATTGTATATTTTGAAAATGAGTTAGAACTTACACCTATTGAAAAAGTCTTTAGGTATCTTTAATTTGGGTAAAAAAATTATGTCAAAAAATAAATTTTTCGGTAACTTTCCCTTGTTTCTCAATAAACAATTCATATATGATTTGAAAGAATTTAATAAATTTCTTATTTTGTTATGACGATATGAGAGGAAGCCAGGGTCAAAAACGACATTAAAGTACTAGGATAATATGGAGCCATGCATGGATCGGAGGCATGCACGAAAGGAAAACTCATCACGGTCAAAATAAAAGGTAAAAACGGAGATTTGTAATAGTAATTTATAGGTATAGATGTATAATTGCGTCATTAATTACTCAACAAAAATATCATACACTGATCATGAGATGTATTTTTCAGAGATGAAGAAGAAGAGAGAGGGACGTGAGTGGCCAAGATCAACATGAAGGGAGTCCCAGTTATCGTACAGCCATGGAAATAAGAATTGTGACCTTCTAAATTATTGGAAGCCACTTGGACCATTGAGACAACGCCACACATATATTACATCATTAAAAAATATAGTTTCTGGGACGACTCATTTTGTCATATGAAGATGTCTGCCAGCTAAAGCTAGACTAAGAGGGCCATATAAAGCACATGTATGAAAATGATAAATATCATGTTCACAGCAACTACCGGGTAATTCTAGAATCTTTACAATCATTGTGAAAACTAGCTAGTATGCATGTTTGAAAATATGGTAGAGAAGTACTTTTACGTAAATCGAAGTAAATATGTGAATTAGATTATCTCGTTTTACAGAAAAACACTGTTAAATGTGTGTTTGGCATTTGAAAACGTTGTTCCAAACAAGTCCAGTATTGCCAAATCACCAAAATCATTGTGATTCCTTAAGTTATGTGAATAAGTATGGCTTTTTTTTTTTGGGTAAAAGAAGGAATAACTAGTGTTTAAATCTATTGTATCATCTGAATCACCCATTGTCTGGTTCTTTTTTTGAGTTATATTACCAATTATATGCACAACTGACTAATATATATATATATATATAAATTAAGGCTTTACAATAGGAATGCATCTCAAATCTTTTTAAAAAAGGTGGTGAGATTCAAATTGGAGCTGCCTTTTTAATCTATTGTTACTTCATTAATTTTTTTCGATTGTTGAGGTTAATTATTAATTAATGGGGTAAAGTCCAGTTTAATTCGCTTGCATGGAAAGATTGCCTAATTAGGAATTGAGTGACAGAGTGAGTTTGTGGGATTTTGCAGAGCAAGAATGGAATCGATTCGCCACATCACCAGAAATTACAAGGGAAGGTGAAGTCTCATTATGAGAATAATAATAGTTACTACCAACAAAGGTGGTGAATCACTCTGAGAGAGTAATAAAGTGTCATTGATTAGGTTGTCATTGATTAGTTACACCCCAGGGCGGACCTGTATTTAGTTTAGTGGGTGCAGCCGCACCCCTGACTTCCAGAAAATTAGATATATATTAGTACTATATGATTTATTTTGCATCTACTCATTTGCTAATTTTGAACTCACTAAATTTTTTATCAAATTTTTCTCAAAAAATATTAAAAATAAGTCTCATTTATTTTCTCAAAAAAATAATTTGCAACCCTTTAACCGGGGTCCTGAGTCCGCCACTAGTTACACCTACTTCTTCACTTTTTGAGTAAAATGCTTCGACGCAACATTCCAGTTCTTCGGAAATGACATTCAAATCCTAGAAGATTGGATCAATAACGATTACTTTTTTTATTTTTTTTAAAAAAATGAGTTGTAAGTTACATTTTTATCTAAAATTGATATTATATTCATAAATCTGCAACGATTTAAATCGATACCTATAACCCTTCTTTTTTAAAAAAATTTATCCGAGGACTAACCGTCATTAATTAATTTACTGTGATTCTCTCTTATAAAAATATTTCACCGCCCAGCTTCATAGTAGATTCCATCCATGGCTAATAATTTTTTTAAAAAAAAATTGCAACACTATGCTTATATCTTGTTCAACATTTAAATGTGCCAAAGAAGAATGAATAAATGAAAAATTGCACTGATGATCCGGTCTATTTAAATGTAGCGATGTTGAAAAAAAAATATTACATAAACTCTTGATGCATCATGTTGTCATCCCATTCATGTCTTACGAATAACATGATTCCCATAAATTTCATATGTTACGTTGTTACCTAGATATATGCTCCTCATCTTGGAATGGATAGGGATAAAAGCTAACTCCCAATGGGTATTTCTTTCATAATTTTCTTACTGCATGTAAAAATATAATAATAATAATAATAATAATATCAACTATGCTCTTATTATTACATTTTATTAAAAAAATTGAAAGTATTTTCCATCCAAAAACAATTATTTTTATTAATCATGCTAATAGGAGTGAACCAGGAGAAATTATGTATATTGAATTTATCAAAAAATAAATCATATATATATTTGGGTGGAGTACGCTAGATGGATTGCATAATGCCTTTATCCTCTATCAACAATCAAACTTTTTAATAAATTTTGAAACAAGATTTAAGATGTCTCACTCAATAACTTCGTTTAGTATTCTCTTTTATATTAATCTATTCCTTTTTATGGAATTCCATGATAAATCTACATTTGTCAACAACGCATCCATATGGCTTTATTTATGTGCCTAAACAATTTTATATTACATTGGGCTTGTTTAAAACAACATTTCCAAAAGTCAAACGTACATTCAACAGTGTTTTTTCGTAAAATGAGATAATCTCCTCCGTATATTTACCTCAACTACTTACGTAAAAGTACTTCTTTACCGCATTCCCAAACGGACACATTTATGTCATATCACTTATTCCTCGTATATGTTTATTATGGAGCTTATATTTTTCATATTGCCATGTGTTTATCTTAGTATCCTCGTTTCAATTACCCTCTACTTTATCTATAGTTCATATCGAATATCTTTGATCAAAATTGACGTTTCAACTACCCTGTACTTCATGTATAGTTCAACTCTAACCTTCACTGCCATTTAACATTACCGCCCTTGTAATGGTACATTGGAACTTCCCTTTTACCCCAATTTCATGTTTTTTTTGCATAGTTCATATCAAATATCTCAACTTTATCACTCGAAAAATGATTTGATATCCTATTTAAATCCCCAAATCATTACTTTTAACTTGTCTTTTAACAAAATTGCAATACGTATATTATATCTCCAAATCATCACTTCTAACTTATCTTTTATTAAAATTGCAACGTATACATTCTATCTCGTACACACATATTGATGTGCTTGATATAATCTATAGCTAGCTTTACATTTATTACTGTCTTGAACAATACAGATCATATTTCAAATTGTACACAACAGGTTGATGCACTATTCACTCAGTTTTAGAGTTTTTAGTAACTACATTCTTTTCTTAGAACCCTGGTAATTTTTATCATTCAAATCAATATATTTAATGATATCAATTCAAGCTAACGACAAACTTTCTTTCAAGAGGATTCACAGCATCAATATCATGGACAAATTTATCATTAAAAATCATAAAAAATATACGACAAGTCAACTTCTTATCATACATGCATCACACGGAATATGGTGAATGAGCCACATTCTTCATAACTTGTGGCCAATGTGATTTATTATCACATTTTTTGTAAAGAAAGAACACATACATATCATTTCATATATAGACCCCATAGAATGCAAGAGAAAACATTCTAATTACATATTTTAAATAAAAGAGAACAAATCTAATTAATCTTGTAACTTTTTTTTTTGTTTACCCATCATCAAAATAATAATCATTATGTTTCATGATGAATCTATAGAGCTAGACAAGTAAAAATATAAACTAGCTGGGGACAAATTTGAGGGCGTTTTATTGCCTGGTGTTAATAAGTGAATAGGTATTATTAATGGTGGTTGTTGTTGCTGAGTCAGAAGAGGGTAAGACAAGAATGAATGGGTAGGTTACTTTGGAAGCAGGTCAAGGCAATTAACACTCACCTCAAATTATTTCCCCTCGCAGCAATCCAATATTGGAATTTAAAGCCATTAATGTCTTAATATCACCAGACACTTTATTTTCCATCACAATGTACGAACGTATGGTTCTTAACGAAGTCGCTTTCACTTGCCTCGCCACGTCTTGCTCGTTTCATATACAAACGAACTTGGATATCTGATCGACACAGCCACACCCAAATAAAAGCCACACCAACTCCATTATTGATGACATACACATCCCTCCAAATTGCATTGAATTTTCCAGTGCTTTTATTATTCCCAGTCCTTCATAAGAATGGCCTAATATTGTAAGAGCATGTACATTCCAATTATATATCTACAATTGTGTTTAATATGATTGTTTTTTTTAAGAAAAGGAGGGTTCTTTTCAACGACAGAAATGTTCAGTAGTAGTAGAAGAGTACAAGAATCCAAGGCAATAAATTGATGACTTTTTTCCCTTTTGATATGTGTACATGATTGAGTCAGATTAGAGCACATATTGTACCGTCTAATTAGGAATAACTCTGTTTACGTGATTAAAACTCTTTTCAATGTGATCAAAGACTGTTTGTTGTTAACAACGTGATGGTTGTGGTGCATGCAAATGTGAATGAGTTGAGGTTAGAGTTATGACTTTGGGGAATATGATTCCAAAACTGAGGTCTGTCAGGCTTCGTCTTCTTCACACTTGGAATCATTATGTGAAACTGATCTAATTAAGTCTCGTGGGGTTGCTTGTGGAAAAGATCATTGAACTTTGAAGTTGGTCCGTTTCATGTGAAAAACTAATAGGGACAGGATTGACTTGGTTGTCTGGCTCTGTGTAAGCCCGAAGCATCCATCTGTTTGTGTTTTTATGTTCTTGTTTGTTTTGGTTTAAGGCCCAAGCCAACTTGTTCATTCTGGATTTCCCTAGCAGCCGAACAATATCATATAATAAGAAGAAAACAAATGAGAGAGATTATGTAGACTGTAGCGGATCGCGAATGGAAGACTACAATATACATAATGAACAAAATAATTCAAACAGATGAATTCTGACATATCAGGTCAAGGAAAATTTCAATCTTTCTTCCATTTTTTTATCTGATGAAAAGGGAAAGTTGCATGAAAGGGCAAGAATTTGATGTGAGAGTTAATTGCCTTGACCATTTATTTATAGGGTGTTAAATTGCATTTTTCTAACGGAGAACAGAAACAGCAAAGTTAGGTACACTTTTTTTATGGGAAATTTAAGATCTAGCTTGTTTAGCGGAGTGGAACATAAACAAACACAATGCATAATTTCAAATTCGGAGATTTTCTGCAATGTTGAGCTTCTAAAACAACATTTGCAAATAAAGATATATCGTGCTTGGTTAATGAAAATGGTGGGAATGTAATGGAATACAATAGAAAGGAATGAATCGTAAAATTACAGTACATTTGTTTCATATATCATTAGAAAACTGATGCGAATCGAACATACGCGTCAATAGAATGTTGAGTAAAATCCAGCACCTTTGATATCCTAAAAAAAATAACTAAATTGGATTAAAATTAATAAGTTGATTGATATAAGTGAGTATATTAACTCAGGACAACAAGTTTACAAATCATTCATCAAGTGGACTTCTATCCAAGATAAAACTTTTCCGTCCCTTTCCAATTCAAGTAACGTTCACTCACAATATTCTAACACAGGCTAATTTAAATTTTTATAGAATAATCTGCTTATTTATTCTATTTTGGCAAGAAAAAGAAAGCTAGAGCTATTAACCAATTGTCTGAGTTTATATGATTAACTTTCCATCCAATCCATAATATAAATCACTTCTAGAAAAATTCTTTGATCCGTAATATGAATTACTTAAAGAGTAATTAATGCATATTTTGTCAAATGTATCATGCAACTAATATTTATACGTGACTCATTATATTTTTAATTTTCATTTACAACCTCATTTAATACAGATAAAGTTGATTTTTTTAAATTTAAGATATATTTGATGAGTTAAATGTCCTCTTTTTATTGCGATAAATTGGTTAAAGTAACTTATATGATGGATAAGAAGAAAAAGAAAGTATATATGTGGTTATGCTTTTAATGATAAGAGAGTAATTATCCAGTTCTAATTTTATCTTTGTGCTGAATTTAATTTCACCAAGAACATGTTGGCAAAAAAAAAATTCACCAAGAACACTTCACTGGTTCAACATCATTCATGGATTTAATTCATTTCTATCATTTTCTTTCAAAATCTCCAAATATTTCAAGATACAAATCTTGCAAGTTGACCACTCAAATCTGCCATCATTAAAGACTTCAACGGCTAACAATAAAAAAATGTATGAAGAGGAAAGCGTTCAGATTCTTCTGTTGTTAAGTTATTGGGCAAGAATAGAGGAATAATTAACAAGGAGAGCAGAAAAGAAATTAGTGAGAAAATAATGTGATTGGACAGCTAACCACTCTAATTCTGGGTCATATATTGTACTATAATTCCCTCATGAATAAGGGATGACATTAGATTCACTAATCTCCCAAACGGAGCGTCGTTTTCAAGTTAATTAGTGATTTATGTGCCTGCATTATTGGTCGCCATGTTGTCTTGATTTCTGACCCTGCAAGCAAATTAAATATTTATTCCTCAATCCAAATGGGCCTGTGTGTGTGTATTTAAAGAATATAATAATCCCTAGCTTCCCTTTTTTTAATAATGGTTAACGGTCTTGTTTGTCAACGCGTTTAGAAAATCAAACGTGCATTCAACAGTGTTTTTTCACACATTTATTTTGTAAATGATAAAAATACTTCTCTACCATATTGGTAAATGAGTCCAACAACTACTTAAATCACATAAAACAAACAAATGGTTATTATTAGTCAATAGTAATTAATGTGTAGAAGGTATAACTTTTTCTTTTAAATAC
>JANTPZ010143945.1:0-12617 GCA_025593235.1 Vachellia pachyceras | reverse complement strand
TTTCTACTTTTATGGAGATGTTTTCTTCCTCATTTAATCTCCATAATTCCTTCTTGAATATATTCAAATCATCATCCTCAAATTGTCCCTTAATCCATCAAAAATTAACAGGATTATTTTATCCTGTCGAAAACTCCTGAAAACGAACAATCTTAGAATAAATCATTTTTATGGCCTTATAATTTTCTATATTTTTCATTGATATTTTAGCCATTCTTCTTTCCCAAAAATACCTTCTAGATTGTCCAAAATTAATTTTTGGAATAAATTATATTTTTGGGGATTTTTCGGGCATTTTTCCTCATTTTCGGGAAAATCACCTTAATCGTACTTCGGGCAATAATTTTGTAAAATACTTTAAAATTCACTGAATCTTTCTAGACTCTGGTTTTTGGTCTTAGAGAACTCTTGATACCTTAAATAAATACTTTCAATCATCAAATCTTTAAAATTCCATAATTCATCATCCAGACCGAATTTCAACAATTTGTTGAATCTCTGGTAATCAGTGAGTTCTGCTCTATCTTTTGGCCATCTGTGGATTTTTATGATTTTTGGTCAACTGTTTGAATTTTTGAATTTGACTTTGACTTTGTCAAATGACCAAAATGCCCTTACACTTTCTCTTAATGACCAAAATGCCCTTTCACAGTCTAACTTTTCATAAATTCTCATTTTGCCCATAACCTTTTAGCCCTTGATCTTTTGGTTTCTGATTCCTGGGGTAACTTCCCAGGAGGTCACCCATCCTAAAATTTCTCCAGGGTGAGCACACTTAACTTTAAAGTTCCTACCGGGCCAAATCTGATTCTGCGACTTTCGCCCAAACAGCGTCAACTTTTTCCATACTTTCTATCCGTGGTCTCTCACTTGACTTTGGACTACTGATTTAGCCATTTTTATCCAATGACCATACTGCCCTTGGTCTTTATACTTAATGACATTTATGTCCTTGGCTTATATTCTTAGAAATCTCAAAGCCTTAGGACTATTCTGACCAGGGTCTCTTAATTCCATTGACATCTCTTTTTTCTATATTTTTATTCCTGGGCCTTGTCTGTAACTATCGATTTGGCCTCTTCGGCTTACCGAAAAGGTGGATATTACATTTCTCCCCCCTTAAAATAAATTTCGTCCTCGAAATTTACATATTTGAGTCATATTTCTTCTGTTTTTTCTACATACTTTCTCTGACGCAAGTCCTTGCCAGAATACTCTTATAATTTCCGATTGTAAGATCTTCCTTTTCATATAGGAAATGGGAAAATTTCTGGCACCATGACTCAGGCTTGAGGGTAAAACCAATCCATAACTATCCTTTCATCTTTAAACATTCTATACATCTCTTTGGCTAAGCTTATTTAGCCTTGAAGATTGACATAATCTTCATCATGGGAGATATTCTCAAAGATATTTAATCTCCAACCTCAACTCTAACGGTCATCTTTTGTTATTGGCATGAATTAATTTCTATTTTATAACATCTCTTCAGCTTTATATTCTAAGACATTGTGTGACTAGCTCGAACTCATGCCAACATCTCTCTTTACTAGAGCTTCTTAATTTTCATTACTCAACCATTACTTTTGAAAAATAACATTTCTAAGGCAATATTACTTATTGCCTAACTTTCAATGGTCACTTTATCTAGTCAGCCTCATTCTTTGCTGACGTTTACTTTTTGCAATCCTGCTTTTTCTTTACTTTTAACTCACCCTTGAGTCTCTTCTTTCAATACATGGTGAGTTTGTATAATTTCTATGGTTCTGTGTCTTTCTTCCTTTCTTAACTCATATTTATAGCCTCATAGCAGGCTTTAGGAAGACATAATACTCCTTTGAGTCATCATATTCCTTTCTGAACTTTAGCACACTAATTGGGAACTTTTAAAATTTCTTACTTCCCTTAGTTCTCTTGTGTTTTCATAATTCAGAAAAACTTTTACTTTACTTTCTAGTTCTCATGCTACTTAACTAGCCTCGTGATCAATTACACACACTTACACTGGAGGCTTTAAGCTTCAACCTGTGAAGCTTTTAATATCTTTCACTTCTCAACTTATCTTTCTCTTTAACTGGCCTGATTATCACTTATTCAAGACTTACATTTTTACTCCTTATTTTCATTACTTTCTTGCCTAGTGAATTGGGAATGGGCTCATCTTTATTGACAGTCAGCTATCTATAGAAATAATTAAGGGTACTCTCTCTGTACTAGCTAACCATCGTGAGGATGCCTTCATATCTTAATCTCAGCCTCTGGTCATGTCATTCTCATGTCCCAAAGAGCAGCATAACACTTGTGGCTCTGAGCCATAAAGGCTCTTTGCTTTCTTTAACTGGGTCTGCAGACCTTAAGAGCTCTATTGCTCTTCTGGAGGCATATCGCCTCTTCTTGTATCTGGAATTTATGATACTAGAGCCACTTTACTCTTTGGAACCTTTAGACCATCGAGTATAAGCTAAGGTTGAATCTTCTATCCTCAGTGGTAGATAGTCTGATAATTCCCCAAGATTAATCATAGAAGCCGACATGTCTTCTTAAGCTTTGCTCATTCCTCTTTTCCTTTTACACTTCACTAGAGCATATTCTTTTGCTTTCATGCCTTTTAGCTTATATTTCTCATGCCACATTTCTTTTGCTATACAACTTGACTTCTCAGGCATTGATTCATTTAGTGTATGTTCTATGCCCACCTGCTATATCTTAGGATTCAACAATCGTTATTACTTCTTTTCTGATCATTACTATGATGTTGCAAAGAGAGGACTTGCATTCTGTTCATATTACTGATTTATTTAGTACCCAACTATTCAAGGGATTCTGCCCCTGATTGCTATTAACTTACTTTCTCTCTTTTCGTATTGGGAATGGCTTATTCCATATGCCTTACTTTTACTGCTTTCTTTCTCTTGTGGGACAACATGAGAAGCTCATAATGGTTTCCCATTGGAGTTCTATCTGATTCCTGTCTATTAGGGATATGCTTCTTCCTGTCTATCAGGAAGTAGCTTGCCTTGTGCTAGGGCAAGTAGTCCCACGTATCCTTGTCTATCAAGGATTTACCTTTCTTCCTGTCTATTAGGAAGTGGCTCGCCTAACTGCAGTGACATTAATTATCATACACCTAGCTGCGACGTTGGCATAGGAAAATCACCGTCCCATACTCTAGAGAGATACCTTTTTGGCTAAAGCGTTTTCTGGTATGCTTTCTGTTGGGTACTTCCTCTCTTCATCATATTGCAACATACCTTGTCTCAATCAGGGAACCTTTCTTAACTTACTTTTATAGTAGTGGCATTTACTAATAAGAACTTACTTTCTCATTTTCATACTTAGCCTGAGAATCACACCCTTTTTGCGATGCCTGAAAACATAATGAAACATCACTAGTTTAAATCTCATTGCCTAAGGCATCTTTTTGCATTTATTGTTCTGGGTGTGCCAAAACACTTCTCTATCTATTTTTCTCATCATCTGTATTCTTATGATGGGCTACTTGACTTTTCCTTTAGTAGCTCTTAAGATTCCTTGACCAATTCATTCATGGTCATTTTAACTTTACAATTTATTCTCATAGGAATCTTTCATCATATAAGAATTTAAGCCTACATACTAGCAGATAATTCATCATGAAGTATCCTTAAACTCCACTGCTAGTACTATGCCTTTATTGCTATCACACTTGGGCTGCCTTAGGTTGGGAAGTCTATTATAGTTACTGGAACTGCTGTTACTGCTGTTGTGACTACTGTGTCTATCACAGTCTATCTGGCTTACTCGTAATAATCATAAAGCCTTTCAGCAGCTCTAGTACTTTCGGTACTGTCTACTTTCTAATTCCTTTAGAAAATTAACTACAACTTATTCAGCATCTACCCAACTTATTCTCATACTTTACTGTCATAATTTATAGCCAAAACAGCACTTTTGTATCATAACTGTGCTTCAACTATTCATACCTTATATCTCTTTTTACCTCTAGCATTAGAATTACTAGACAGGATTCCATTACTATACCTATCCTGTCTCTTTGCCTCTGTAATTCTTTGAACTTTTGAAATGATTTTAATGTATATAACTTTATCTCTGATAACATGCATTTTGTCCAACATAAGATCATAACCTAGCTTACTAATGGCTTAGGATGTCTAATAACCTCGAATATTACTGGACCATCAGAGATTCTTTTCTTGATCGTCTCCTCTATCTCATTTCTGGAGGTAAAACTCAGTTTCATCTAGTAACCTTCATTTCACAATAGGCTTTGGAGGGATATAACATCTATCTTTAAACATAATTATTCCCTCAGAGACTCCATTAAATTCTTTAACTTCTGCTTAACTCAGCTGAGTCTCTATATTCGTAGTAAACTGATCCTCTTTTCGAGTTTCTTTATTCTCATCATCTATATTACTGAGGATCTGAGTAATTTTATAACTATCAGGCTTTGCTCTTTCATTATCACCATAATCATCATCATAGCCACCTGCATTATCTATCTACTTTAAGACATCGGCAACTACCTTTTCTTTGCCCGGCTGGTACTTATTCAGTAGTCGTAGTCCTTGAGCAACTCCATCCATCGTCACTGTCTCAAGTTTAGCTCTTTCTAATTTTGTAAATACTTGAGACTCCTTTGATCATAGTATAGCTTGAGGGTTGCTCCATATAACTAGTGCCTCCATATCGTTAAAGCATAAACTATCGCTGCCAGCTCTAAATTATACGTATAAATATTCTTATCATTTTATAGAAGAAGACTGGTTCTTTCTAGTGAGCTTAATTGGCAACAAGGCAATCCGAGAGAAGTTTTGTATAAAAGATCTATAATAATTTGCTAGGCCCAAAAAGCTGTTGACTTCGGTTATGGTCCTAGGCAGATCTTATCTCAGTACCGCCTTTACTCGGCGTAGTCCACTGCGACCCATTCCTGAGAGATCACGTGCCCTAGGAATTTTCCTTCTCTTATTGTCCTAAGCCGATTCCATCTCAGTACTACCTTTACTCGGCGTGGTCCACAGCGACTTCTTCCTGAGTGATCACCTATCCTAGGAATTTCACCTTTAATAACTAGAACTTACTGAGCTTAGCATAAAAATTTTTCTTTCAAAACAATTTTATAAAAATTCTTGGATGCCCTTTTTATATTCCTTTAAAGATCTGGAGTGCACTATAGTATTATTTATAAGACTACGATAAACCAGTCCAAGTATCGTCAAAATGCACAATTCAGGTAGTTCATGAAAACTGCAGGGGCATTCATTAAACCATATGGTACTCTTATAAACTCATAATGTTCGTATCTTGTACGGAAAGCCATTTTTAAAAAAATGTCATTAGCTCTAACTAGGAGCTAGTGATAGCCTGATCTAAGATCAATCTAAAACTCATGTCTTTCTTTTCACAAAGAAAACTGGGGCTTTCCAGGGTGAAACACTTGGTTTAACAAACACCTTCTCTAATAGCTTCTCTATCTATTCTTTTATCTCTTTCTTCTTAATTAAAAATGTTTTGCACCAAGTCTTGGAATTCGACTTCGTTCCTGGTACTTAATCAATAGCAAACTTCACCTCACTTATGAGGTAGTTCGCTGATCTCTTTTGGAAATACATTTAAGAACTTTCTGACTATCGGGATATCACTAAGGGAGTCTTTAACTTCAATCTAAACTGGGGAGGAAGTCCCTACTGCGCCTTTGGCGGCTAATCAAACTCAAAGGCCTCTCTGGCCTTTACTATTTGACTAAATAAAATCTTCATCCTTGAGGAGAAAAGTAGGTCTGTAATTTCACAGGTATTCAATTCCAGGGTACGATCAATATAATCCATTTACGCCATCTAGCTTTCCCGTAAACTATCTCCTCTGGGCAAATTCTATAGTTTAAACTTTAATCTTTTGGTTGCCTTTGCATCTCGCTTTAACCTTGAAATAATAATATCATAGTAAATCCTGATCCAAAGGAAGTTAACCGGGATTCTCTTTCCTTTCGGGATCCTCTTATTATACTAGGAGTGCTTCCTTCGGTACCGGCATCTCTACCAGACTTACAGATTCTTGGATGATTTGATCCAGCTCATATGCCTCTCTAGCACAACTGGATATATGCTAACCGAAACCCTCGTCCATGAAGAGCGGTGTGCTCACGGAGTCCTCGGATGTTAGCATCCAATATGCATTGTAAAGAAGCAATCATATCAAACACTAGACCTTCATATATGTTGTTGTAATATCCATGATTTTCCTGCTAACTGATATAAAGGATAATCTGTTAATTCTAAAACGAATTAGAATTCACCAACAGATAGTTCGTAAATGGAATAAAGTTATAGGCCGGAAGTCACGGAATCAGATTTGGCCGGGTGAATGAAAACCGGTAGGAATAGTAAAGTTAAGCGTGCTCACCCTAGGGAAATCCAAGGATGGGTGACCCCTTGGGAAGTTGTTTCAAGAATCAGAAACCAAAAGATCAAGGGCCAAAAGGTTAAGGGCAAAATGGGAAATAAGTAAAAGTTAGACTGAAAAAGGGCATTTTGGTCATTAAGAGAAAGTACAAGGGCATTTTGGTCATTTGACAAAGTCAAAGTCAAAGTCAAACAGTTGACCAAAAATCAGAAAAAGTCACAGATGCCCAAAAGATAGAGCAGAACTCCCTGATTACCAGAAATTCAACCGATTGGTGAAATTTGCCCAGGATAAGGAATTATGAAATTTTAAAGATATAAAGTTGAAAATATTTATTTAAGGTATCAGGAGTTCCCTAAGACCAAAAACCAGAGTCTATGAAAATTAAGTGGAATTTATAGTATTTTACAAAATTATTGCCCAAAGTACGATTTAAGGCGATTTTCCTGAAAATGGGGAAAAATGCCCGAAAAATTCCCAAAAATATAACTTATTACAAAAGTTAATTTGGAACAATTTAGAAGGTATTTTGGGGAAATATGAAGGGCTAGAATATCAATGAAAAATATAGAAAATTATAAAGCCCTAAAAGTGCTTTATTCTAAAACTGCTCATTTTCAGGAGCTTTCGGCAGGATAAATTAATCATATTAATTTTGGATAGATCAAGATACAAATTGAGGATGATGATTTGAATATATTTGAGGGAGAATTATGGAGATTAAATAAGGATGAAAATATTTTCAGAAAAGTAGAAAAAGATTTACCGGAATAGAGTTATGTTTACCGGTAAAAAGTGCAATCGGTAGAAGTAACTGAATGGGACTCCATTCCATTGCCAAACCAGATTTTTACCTATGAGATAAGGTAATTATGGCTGCCTTTTTAATGGCCAATGAGATGAAAACAAATTGCTCACAAGTGTGACAATTATAAGCCTTCCATTCTCAAGATTCAATCTTAACCCTTCCTCTTATTATAAGCAATTTATATAAACTATTTCCATCTCTTCTTCTCCATTCCAAAACCGACTTTGGAGCTGCAAATTGGAGAGTGAGGACGCCATTAGAGAAGCTTGGGAAGAGAAGAAGAGAAGCTTGGAAAACTCAAGGTAAGCAAGCTTCCACCTATTCCTATATATCAAAATATTCCTCTCAACCTCCTCTACCACTTCCATGGATTGGAATTCTGTTTTGGGCTCTCTCTTTCAAGATTGAACACTTAGGGTTCTTGAGAGTAAAGTGAGAAAAAGAGGGATTTAGAGCCATTTGTTGATGGTAAAGGCCTCCTTGAGTTGTAAGGAGTGTTTTGATGTGTATATTGTGATTGCTTGAGTTGTTTTGTGGATTTTGTAAATTTGGGAAATCTCCAAGTTATAGGGGAGATGCTGCCCGAATTTCCATTTGAACTAGAAGGGCTCTAGTCAAGTTGTATTATGCTTGAATATCATTATGGAAACAAGAATCAAGTGGTAAAAAGGATGAAGGTTGAAAAATTCCATTTAAGGAATTTATGTGTGTGTCTCTGCCATGATTGGTTCAGGGGGAAGGAAGTTTGTTTTGATGATTTTGATGCTTCCAATGAGTCCAAAATGAGTTTTTGTGTAGGGTAAAAGTGTTCACAAGTTCATGGAAGCATTGAAAGACATTAGAGAAAAGTTAGGGTTCTTAATGTTCTTAAGGTTCAAGAATTAGTTCAAGGGATTTTTGCTTTGGTTTGTGCTTTGGAAATGGCTTGAAATTAATGGCCATGATGTTGTTGATCATGTAGGCAAGTGCTTGGTCCAAGAGGACAAATTTTAAGATGACCAAGAGAGCTTACAAGTTGAAGGGAAAATTTAAAGAGTAAAGGTAGCAAGACCTTCTAACTTAACTTTATGTTATGAAATTGTAATGAAACTTTGCATGACTTATTGTATGAAAATGAAAGTGTGAATATGTGCTTGATATGCATATTCATGTCTCATGTGCACATTCATTTGTTATGCATTCACACTCATTATGAACATGTCATGCATTTTATGAAATTGTTAGAAAGTTTTGCTTTTGGGATTTCTTTGAAATCTCACTATCCCCCACTAACCATTTTAGGTGGAGGGACTCACAAAGGTAAAGAGAAAGTGGTTGATGCATGAGACAAATGTGGGTGTAAAATGTTTTGGACTTTATCAAGAACTTTATGTATTTTGTTTGTATATTGTAATATGTTATGTAATGTGATGGATGAATGTACTATGGACTCTTGATAATTAGTTTATGCTTGAAGAATGCCTAATTATCTAGATCAAAATGGTTAAGGAAAGTTTAGAAATCAATATGGTAAGTTGGGAAGTTAAGAAAAGTATAAATTTGGTTGTGTTGAAAGTTAAGTTGGTCATTTGCCCTATTTTACCCTGTCGTGGAACATAGCAAATGAACTTCAAATGAACTGAAATTTTGTGCAAAAATAGTTCACATTCCAATCTTTCAAACGAGACCAAGATCACTGAAAATGGAATTTTGTACAGAAAGTTATGACTGTTCGAAGTTGGTGAAAAATTAGAGAAAATCCTGGAAAAATGAAAATTTACCATATGAACAGTGCTTTTTTCACGACGGAATCTGTACCAACTGGACTAGTTTTTAGTCAAATGAGTATTTTTACCTCATAAAGGAATTTGTAAGCTTCAAATAGAAGTTGGAACCACTCAGTTTCGATTTTTCTAGAGTTAGTTATGATTTTTCAAAGTTGGCCCGAAAAACTGTGAATAGTAATTTTCCTAGAAACTAAGTTTTCAACTTATTCCATTTTGACAATTCAAGATGTTTGAGGCCATTAATTGGTTCCAACTCATCATAATAGAAGCTAAGAGGGATAATTAAGAGGTGTTACATTGTTGTGGTATCAGAGCAAAGGTTTGGAATAATTATGCATTATTATTTGATATGTTATGCATGATTATTTGATGTGTATGTTATGAGTTGAATGTTATGTTATGGTTGCCTCTTTTGGATATGTGTTAGATAGCTATATCTTATGTTCAACTTTATATGAATGAATGTGGTTAGCAAAATATGTCAAAGAAAAGTTAAGAGGTTGATCAACCCGAACATTATAAAGAAGATAGTTCTCATTCTGAATCATCAGTGAATCAAGGGGATCTCAATGAGAAAAGGGATGAGTTCAGGCCCGCAATACTAGGTAAGGGGCTTTCTGAAAGGAAGAGACTCCAACCAGATGAATGGATTAGATGGCCGTTAGAGGAACCATTTATGAGAAATCCTGAAGAGTTAAATATCCTGGAAGAGGGACAAGTAGAAAAGAAGAAATCTTTAGAGTCTGGTTCCAACACAGTTGAATCATTTGAGGATTCCAACGAAGGTATAGTATTATTTGATAAGATGACTGCTCTACACTACACCCTGGATGACATTACTCGAGGACTCCGTGAGCACACCGCTCTGCATGGACGAGGGTTTATGTTGGCCTAGGTCACGAGAGTTCAAGTGGCATATGAGGTAGATGAAATTGCCCTGGATAAAACATCGGATGCAGACTGGACTTGGGCAATATTAGCTGCTATACCAGATGTTGGCCTGAGGCGACTTGCTTAACAAGAGATACCAGAAATTCCTCTTCCTTGTTTTTATGCATGTTTAGAGAAATTAAAAGTTATAGTGTATGACATGTTTCCTGATGAGTAGACTTTAGTACTTCTATCTATCTAATGGAACTTTTGGTGTATAAAAAGCTAAAACTGAGATGGTATTAAGTAGCTGATATGTACATAAAAGCATATGCTAATATATGAATATGATATTTTGATAGTACTTGATGAGCATGATATTTAATTTTCTATATTGACGTGGTTGCTCATTTTAAAGGATTAAAAGATCAATATGGTGCGAACTCGTAGAACTGAAACCAGAGATGATCAAAGGGGTCAACCTGGACAGGAAGACCCAATGCAAGAAATTTTGAGAAGACTAAATGAACAGCAGAAATTAATGGAAGAGCTAAGAATGGCACAAGCTCGTCATGAGCAAGAAAGAGTTCGTCAAGAACAAGAGAGAGAGGCTGAAAGAGAGGCTACCATACAAGCAGCGGTAGCAGTAGTCTTAGCTGCTCAAAATCAGAATGCTCAGCCTCCTCGACAGCAAGAACCTCAACCCCCTCCGCAACAAGAAACTGAACCAATCCCTGAACCTCCTCCAATTAGAATGGTGAGGCCAGAGGATAAGGAAGATGTTCAACAATGGGTAAGCAAATTTTGTAAACATAACCCACCTACTTTTGAAGGATCTTTGAATGTGCAAGTCGCAGAGAGCTGGATAATGCGGCTTGAGAAAATCTTTAAAGTAATGAGTTGCCCTTCTGAGATGAGAGCACAGTTAGCTGTATACAAACTTGAACAAGAAGTGGATAGATGGTGGAACAACACTGAGCTTATCTTAAGGGCAAGAGACATCCCCATTACTTGGGAAGTTTTTCTGGAACAATTTAACCAGAAGTATTTCCCTAAGTCTGTGCAGGATGAGAAAGAAGCAAAATTCCTTGTGTTAAGGCAATGAGATAAAGAATCCTTTGATGAATACTTGGCAAGGTATCTACATTTATCTCGATATTCCACTTACCTCCAAAGAACTCATGATGAGGAGTGGAATACTGAGAGGATGCTCCGAGGACTAAGACCAGCTTTAAGAGAGAGAGTTGCTCCGATGAGGATTACTACCTTTAATACTGCAGTTGAAGTTTGTAGAGTTACAGAAAGTAGCCAGAATCATCAGTCACTGGCTAAGGCCTCAACCTCAACTGAGAAGCTAGGAGTAGGTAGTTCCTTAGGGATTAGAAAAGGAAAGAGATCTCTTTACAGAAAAGGGTTCAATAAAACAGGAAAGAAAGGTACTTTTCAGCGTAGCCAGCCCAGTAAGCCATGTAGTTTATGAGGCAAGAATCATGGTGACAAACCTTGCTTAGCAGGACAGAATGTCTGTTATACATGTGGGAAACCTGGACATTTTGCTAGAGACTGCAAGCAGGTGACTGAGGGGTCCAGACCTCAAAGCTCAGGCAGAGTTTTTGCAATGAACCAGGAAGAAGCTCGTAAGTCGCCTGAAATGATACAAGGTACAATTTGTATAAATAATTATCTTGTACATGCAATGTTTGATACAGGCGCAAGCCATTCATTTATATCATATAATTGTGCTGAGCGTTTGGGTCTGACCATAGACACATTACCCTATGATATGACTGTGTCCACCCCTACTGGTATAAGAGTTGTCACCTGTTCTGCATGTCTAAATTGCATAGTCCAGTATGAGCATTGTAGCACTATTATTGATTTGATATGTTTACCTTTACATGATATTGATGTAATTGTTGGACTGAACTGGCTGTCTGCAAATAATATTTTGCTTGATTGTAAGAATCGAACCTTGGCATTACCCCATAGGGAGTCAAGCCCATATACGGAGGTCAAACTAAGCTTTATAACTGAAGCAGAAGTAGACAGATGTTTGAGAAAGGGCTGTCAAGGGTATGTGGTTTTCTTTTCAGCTGAAGTTGAAACTAAAGAGACTCTTAATGACATTCCAGTAGTCAGAGAGTTCCCAGATGTATTTCCAGAAGAAATTAGAGGACTACCCCTAGAAAGAGAAGTGGAGTTCGCAATTGATCTAGTACCCGAAACAAATCCAATTTCTAAGACTCCGTATAGAATGGCTCCAAATGAAATGAAAGAGTTAAAGAAGCAAATAGAGGAGCTGTTAGAGAAAGGGTTCATTAGACCCAGTGTTTCACCTTGGGAAGCCCTAGTTCTCTTTGTTAGATATGATTAGTTTTGATGATGTCAAATATAAAAGAGCAAAATGTTTTTCACAATGCAAAAAGTTTTTACAATACATATTTACCATGCATAATGATTTTACAATGCATATTAATTTAGTATGATATTTGTGCATTATTTTAATTGGAGGATGATGTGGTTTTGAATATATTTTGGATGTTAAAATGTTTCAAAAATCATACATTGAGTTACCATTCATCTAAGATTCATTTGGATGTTCAAATCTGATTCTGGAAGTTAATACTTGGGTATGATGAGTTTTTGGGGTTTCTTATGGCATTACTTGAAGCAAAACTCGAGTATACACTTGAAATATTGAATTTTGGAGTCAACACTCGAGTATTGGGTCACAAAACTCGAGTATTAGCCTTCTGGGGGTCAACACT
>JANTPZ010143944.1:0-12720 GCA_025593235.1 Vachellia pachyceras | reverse complement strand
TGAATATGTGCTTGGTACACAATTTGACATTGTTACACAAGTTTATGAACTTAAAGCATGTCATGCCAATTTTTCATGTATGTTAGTAAGCTTTGCTATTGAGATTTCCAAAAATCTCACCCTCCCCCACTAACCATTTCTAGGTACAAGTTCATCAAAATGAAAAGAGAAAATGTATGAAGCTTGAAGCATGGAATTTGATGAGATTTTGTTAATGAAACTATGTTGTAATATCATGCTATTTTAGGAGTTTATGTATGACATGTAATATGTAATGTAAACATATGCATGTATGTTGGTATATGCTAGTTAAGGAACCCCAATTGCATGATTAAACATGGTTAAGAAAGGATTAGAAGTTAGGGTTTCAAGTGGTAAAGTTTGGATTTGAAAAACTTGATGAAATGTTGAAGTTAACCAAACCCCTAACTTTGGACTAATGGGAAAAAGAGCAAATGAACTCCAAATGGGATGCAATTTTATAGAAAAATAGTTCATATTGCAAGATTTAAAACAAGATAAAGAAAACTGAATTTTGAGTCTTTTACAGAAAGTTATTAAGTTCCAAAGTTTGAAAAAACCTGGGAAAATAGAAAAATGACCAAGTGAACAGTACTTTTTCATGAATTAAACTGTGTCATTTGGGAAGTAAATGACTCAATGAGTATTTTTCCCTTATAAAGGAACTTACAAGCTTCAAATAGAAATTGGAAGCACTCAATTTCAATTTTTCTACAATTAGTTATGAATTTTCAAAGTTGGTCCAAAATGTAGTGAATAGTAACTTTCAAAAATTTGAAAGTTTTAAAATTGAAACTTTTGGACTTTCTAATCACTTTGAGGCTTCCCATTGATTCTAAATCAATATATAATGAAGCTAAAGGTTAAGTTAAGGAGTGTCACAGTGTGAGTGCATTAAATGCTGTAATAAATACGTTCCTTTGACGACGGCGGAGTCTGAGAAGGTTTTGATTTCATCTCGTTTGTCGGAGATCTTCAGCAGAGACATACCTTTTCCTGTTTCATAGGTTAGCAATCATGCATTTATGGTGGCAGGTAAGTTTTTAAAACTTTGACATTAATAAGGAAAGATCTGGTAAAAAGTGAAGTTCAGTGTCAGACGCTGCTGTCAGATAAAGGTAGGACTTGAGTTCAAGAATTGTCATAACTCGAGTTCTATTTCATCAGTTTTGAGCAATTTGAAATGTAATGAGATGAAACTTCAAGTTTTCATAATTCAAGACTCGAGTTTATAAAACTTTAATTTGGAAACTCGAGTTTATATTGGAAGTTTCATAATGTAGTTTTGGAACTCTCATTTGGTAAACTCGAGTTCATAATGAAAGTTATGAAATCATTTTTTGAAACTTGAGTTTTATAAAACCTGGAACTCGAGTTGTTAAAACTCTAATGCCAAAACTTCCAGTTTTCAATTCAAGTTTTGTAAAACAGTTTTGGAACTCGAGTTGTAAAACTCTGGAACTCGAGTTCTAGTGTAGCAGAGTCTTTCACAGTGATTCAAAGGCTTGAAAATCGAATTCTGTGGTCCTGGAACTCAAGTTGTCACAACTTAAAGCTGGAAACTCGAGTTTGCTCTGAAGGTTTTGGAAAACTCGAGTTCTATCACATGAAGTTCCTAGAAATGAGATTTTAGGCATGAAACTTGAGTTCTGAAATGGTGAAACTCGAGTCATCAAAACTTCTTTGTGGAAACTCGAGTTCTTGCTAAAAGTTTTCAAATCAAAGGCATAGAACTTGAGTTTTCAAAACAACTAACTCGAGTTTTTAAACTATAAAAACAATTTTCAAAATTTCAAAGCCATTTTCTAATCCTACCATATAAACTTTGAATTATGACTTTGTTATCATCAAAACAAGGCATCAACACCTCGTACACAATAGTGTGAACATGAAGTTCAAAAGATAATTCATTTGCAAAATATTGTAAATCAACTGCCAGATGCATTTACTGACCTTAAGAGGATTACCAAATCCCACATTCCAGCTAAAAATGCTCCAATTAGAATCGATGTCCCAGCAGGACAACCAATAAATGCAAATGAGTCTAAGCCACGCCTGAAGCGTGGTAGACCAGTCGGTTCCAAAGATAAAAATCCTAGAAAGAAAAAGGGAGCAAACAACCAAGATGGTCAGGTTGAGGAGGCTATCCCTATAGAAGAAATTCAAGACATAACTAATCAAAAGACCCCAGAAGAGGTCCAGGTACCTGAAAATGATGAAGAAATCTCGATAAGTTATATCACTATAGGGAAAAAGTGGAACCGATAAAAAGTAATTGTTGACAACATATTTGCATATAATGTTGCAATTGAAATAATCAATGATAATGAGGATCTTGAACCTAGATCAATTGAAGAATGTAGATCTAGAGATGATTGGCCAAGATGGAAAGATGCAATACAAGCAGAATTAAATTCACTTTCAAAACGTGAAGTTTTTGGACCTGTAGTCTGAAATCAAATGGTATGAAACCCGTGGGATATAAATGTTGTGCGAAAACAAAATGAGAAAAATGAGGTCGTAAGATATAAAGCACGACTTGTAGCACAAGGTTTTTCACAAAGATCTGTCATTGATTTTGAAGAGACATATTCTCCTGTGGTGGATACAATCACTTTAAAGTATCTAATTAGTCTGGCAGTGAACCTCAAACTTGATATGCATCTAATGGATGTTGTTACAGCATATTTATATGGTTCTTTAGATACTAAAATTTATATGAAAATCCCAGAAGGATTTAAATTGCCAAAAACATGTAAGAATTCTCGAGAAGATTATGCAATTCGTTTGCATAAATTCTTATATGGACTGAAGCAATTTGGAAGAATGTGGTATAATCGTCTCAGCGAATATTTATTAAAGGAAGGTTATAAAAATGATCCAGTTTGCCCATGTGTTTTTATAAAAAAAGAAATGGATCAAACTTTGTTATAATCGTTGTATATGTAGACGATTTGAATATAATAGGAACTCCTAAAGAGCTCTAAAAAGAAATTGATTGTTTAAAAAGGGAATTCGAAATGAAGGATCTTGGAAAGACAAAGTTTTGTCTTGGCATACAAATTGAGCATCTGACTAATGGAATTTTTATTCATCAGTCAACTTATGTTGAAAAAATGTTAAAGCGATTTTACATGGTTAAAGCACATCCATTAACTACTCTGATGGTAGTAAGATCGCTTGATAAGGAAAAGGATCCTTTTCGCCCTCAAGAGAAAAAAGGAAAAACTTCTTGGTCCAGAAGTACCATATCTTAATGCTATAGGTGCACTAATGTATCTTGCTAATTCAATAAGGCCTGATATTGCATTTGCGGTAAATTTATTAGCAAGATTTAGTTCGTGCCCAACAAGAAGGCATTGGAATGGAGTCAAACATATATTTCGATACCTTCAAGGGACAGTTGATATGGGATTATTTTATTCTAATGAATCTGTACATGAATTAATTGGTTATGCAGATGCAGGGTTTTTATCAGATCCACATAAAGGTAAATCTCAAACAGGATATTTATTTACTTGTGGGGTGCAGCTATATCTTGGAGTTCGGCAAAACAAACTTTATCGGCTACCTCATCAAATCATGCAGAAATAATCGCAGTTCACGAGATCTATTTACAAAGGCGTTGCCAACTAGAACATTTGAGAAGTTGGTATATGGTATTGGAATGCGAAGGCTCAAAGAAATAAAGTGATGTTGTCATCAGGGGGAGATAATGTTGCGTACTCTTTTTTCCTTCACTAGGTTTTTATCTCAATGGGTTTTTCTTAGTAAGGTTTTTAATGAGGAACAAAATTTTATGGACATCCAAGGGGAAGTGTTATAAAATATTATATATTATGGATGTCCATAAACCCTCACCTCTTGGCCTTTCATTTCATCATCCATAACCTCTACAATGAATAGTATTTAGGGGTCTTCATGCCAATAACTCAAGGGTTATAATTTGTACACTAATGGGGATTGAATTTGCCATTGATTCTATGTAATTCTTGCTTGGAGTTGAGAGCCTATAAATAGGACACTTTGTACTACACCTTTTGCACATTTAAGTGAAGAAAGTATTGCTTCATCTTTCTCTCTAATTCTCTCTTCATCTCTTTCATATTTCCTTTAGTTTATAACAAATAACATTTTTTAAATTCTAAATATAAAAATCAGTTGAAATTTTTTTTATCATGAATATAATATCACATTTCATTTTATTTTTTAAATTTATATTTTAATTACATATAAAGTAGTAATTGCATATTTACACATAGTGAACAAGGTTTTAAAGGATACTTTCTAATGTAAATACTTAAATAGGGTATTTTAGCATAACAAATATATTTTTTTATAAATGACTTATTTAACTAATTTTTTAATATTAATTAACTAGTTATATACTTATTACAAACTAAGGGAATATTATATTATAAAAATTTTTGTTGAAAAATGAGTTATAAGTATTTTTTTTCTTTAAACATCTGTAAATAAATGAGATTCAAGTGAGATTTATTAAATGTCTATTTTGCAAATGACACTTAGAATATATATTTTTTATTTTTCCTCCGATGATCCCAGTTCCCAGAGCTGGTCATTTTTCTGACATATCAACGATCTCAGACTAATCCGGATTACTAATTGCATGCACCTTAAAGGGTGTGATAGCTGACCAAGGAATTTAAAGTTTTTTGGGAGAATTACCCAGAGGTCTCAAGCAACAAAATGTGTTACAAAATGGTCCCAAGAGGTTGTTAATGGTAGCTGTTTCATTTGTAAATGGTGCTTCTCAACTTGTAATTAACAACATCTTAGGACCATTTTGTAACACATTCCCTTGTTTGGGACCTCTGGGTAATTCTCCCAAGTTTTTTCATACTAAAACGGGGATGGAATCCCCTAACCTTGATTAAGGAAAGATGAGTTCTTACCACTCAACTACACACCCCTGATTTGACACTTAGAATATTTTTAGCAGACTTTGTACATTTTTACAACCCATTTTGAGCATTTTTTTAAAAGATAATTGTCATATCCTTATAAAATAGTAGAAATTAATTTTCTTAATACTATAATGTTTTTAGCCCTTCTAAGCTTAAACACATGCACATATAAAACAAATGTTCTATCAACTTGTTTAATTCGGTGCTCTCTATACAAAATTAAATTAGATAAAACAAAGAATAGGTATACATCAAGGAAAGAGCTGACCTTATTTTACATACATGATTAAAGTGAAATATTGACTCTCAAGAGTGGAATCAAATCATACTCTTTTAGATAAATAAACTAATAAAGCTTTATAAGATATTATTCGCTTGCTTTCACACCTAAGAACAATTAACATCATTGAAAATTATCATCTTTCCCCCCCCACACACACACACACCCACATCCTTATTTAATAAAGTACAATTGTTCTTTTGGAGGCCTTCGTCTGATATTTTTTTAAAAATATAAAATACATTAGAATACTCAATGTACATGAAAGAGTTGACCCTTTTTTTTAAAAAATAGAGTAGTTAGTTCAAACAAGCTTTAATATTAAAATTTTACCAAAAATATTTAATGCTAAAGTATACATTTAATTCTTTAAATTTATATCGTTTTGATCCCTTAAATTTAAAAAGTATACTTTTAGTACTTTCATCTTAACATCATTAGTTTCTTTTAATGAATAATATTAATTTAACAAATTTAAAAGCTGATTTTACACTTAAATATTGATAAAATATACTTAAAATTGAATTATTTGATATAATCATTTTTATATTTTAAAATTTAATAATGTTTTATAATCATTTAACTGCATAATTTCGTTTTTATCTGCTGAGTCATCTTTTTGCGTTAAATGAAACTAATGGTGTAGAATTAAAATTATTAAAAAAAATTTAAACTTAAGTGATCAAATTTAAGCTTCTTTTTTTTTTCTACCAGCAAAAGAGACTTCATTCACAGGGGAGCAAATCAAAAAAAGGGAAAATCTCATAAAAAACCTTTAAAATTGTAAAAGGATAAATTAGGGTTTCAAATCTCCATAATCACAAATCGGGATGTTGGACCAAATAGGGATTTCAAAATGTTAGGGAAAAAACCACATAGCCCCCGAATTAAATGTAAGCTTTTTAAAATCAATCTCCGTTATTGTCATTCCTTATTCTATTTTTGTCAATAGAGTTCATTTGAATGAGTGATGAAGTTCATTTGAGTGAGCATTCAAAAATTTCAAACTTCATTCAAATGAGTCATAGAATTCATTCAAATGAGTTTTTAAAACCAATCCCGTTATTGTCCTTAATCCATTTTTGTCATTCCCTATTCCATTTTGTCAACAGAATCTATTCAAATGAGATTTCAAAAATTTCAAACTTTATTTGAATGAGTCATAGAGTTTATTCGAATGAGCTTTCAAAATCAATCTCCAATATTGTCATTCCCTACTCCATTTTTGTCACTATCTATTCCATTTTTGTCAACAAAGTTCATTTGAATGAGCGTTCAAAGATGTCAATACTCTATAACTCATTCGAATGAACTCTATTGACAAAAATGGAATAGGGAATGACAATAATAGATATTGGTTTTGAAAACTCATTTGAATGAACTCTGTGACTCATTCAAATGAAGTCTTCATCTTCTAGATATTTGATTGAACATTTAAGATGGGTATTGAAGTTTTTAAAAGCTCATTCGAATGAACTCTGTTGACAACAAATGGTGTATGGAATAATAATAATGGATTGGTTTTAAAAGCTCATTTGAATAAACTCTGTAACTCATTTAAATGAAGTTTGAAATTTTTGAAAACTCATTTGAATGAACTTTACAGTTCAATCAAATGAATTCTGTTAACAAAAATAAAATAGGGAATGACAAAAATGGACTAAGGAATGATAACAACGGAGATTGTTTTTTAAATCTCATCTGAATGAACTTTGTGACTTATTCGAATGAAGTTTGAAAATTTTGAAAGCTCATTCGAATAAACTATGTTGACAAAAATGTAATAAATTGGGTCATTCACCAAACATAATTGGGAGGTTCAAACAAGTCCTAAACTAGGTCATTTGGACATACAAGAGTGTTGAGACCTTGTTTTGATGATAACAAAAACCTCAAATTATGGCAGGATTTGGAATCTGGAATAATATCTTTGAAATTGTGTTGAAAATGTCAGAAGAGTTTTGAAACTCGAGTCACAGGTTTTTGCAAACTCAAGTCCTATAACTGATTCTCAAAACTAGATATTGAAACTGGATGTCTTGAAAAGAAGTTTTGTGATTCAGTTCAAGAACTCGAGTCCTAAGTTTTCAAAACTTGAAGTTCCATAACGTGCAAACAAAACTGGAAGTCAAAACTTGAGGTTCCAACTTCAAGTTTTCTCATCACGTTATAGAACTCGAGTTTCAGGATTTTCAAAACTCGAGTTCCACAACTGTGTCCCAGAACTTCAAGTCAAAACTTGAAGTTTCAGCTTCGAGTTTTGCCATCACGTTATAGAACTCGAGTTCCAGGTTTTTCAGAACTCGAGTTCCACAACTGTCACTCAAAACTTGATTTGAAAACTGGAAGTTCTGCCTGGAAGTTTTCACACAACTCGAGTCCTTCATTCTTGCAAACTCGAGTTCCATACCTTGCGAAATTTTCTCTGTTCAAAAACTTGATTCTCAAACTCGAGTTCTCACTGGAAGTTCTCATAAACTAGAGTTCCTGATTTTCCAAACTCGAGTCTCGAAGTCTTTTTCATCTAAATAGTTTTAGAACTCGAGTCTTTACTTTCACAACATGAAGTTTTACTGCTGGACTCCAAAACCTGAAGTAAAACCTGAAGTTTTGTATAAAAGTTTTTCAACAGAGCCTCAGAACTTTTAAATAAAAACTTGAGTTATACCTGAGAGTTTCATTACAGGTATATCAATTTGATGTACTAGAACTCGAGTCATGGGATAATGAAAACTCGAGTTCTCTCTTCTCTCTCTAACATGCATCTGACGTGGCCATTCCTACTGTCATCAGATCTTTCCTCTTTCATGCTGGAACAATTTGAATGTTACCTAACCTCATAAATGTGCTTTAGTTCTTTCATTAAAACTGCCCAGGAAGTCTGAGGAATAAAGCCCAGCATTTATGACCTACGACGCTGCCGTTGAACGCATTAAATGAAGCCATTAATGACAGACCAGAAACTCGGTGACTATGTGTAACGGATAGGAGCTTCTTCCAACGGATACTAAGTTACTGAGTAACGGATAATGAATGCTTACTCAGATATAAATGAAGTAGTGAAGACAGAAAGAATAACGCAGAACAAACAAAACTTGACAACGCCATTACTGTCTCTCTGTCATCTTGTAATTTATTGTGAGCTTCATTATTTGACTATCCACTCTTTTGGAGAGTTTATCCTGTCAAACTTTGTTGTATTCTTGTGAGATATTCAAGGTTGGGACCTTGGATTTGTTGGGTTGAGAAAGAGTCAGAAAACAGAGTGCGTGAGACTCTGTTTTGTTCCATGTTGTGAGGGGGAGTGAGAATCTCCTTGTAAGGGCCAAGAGAGCCTTGTTTGTTGATTAGTGGATTGGAAATCTCAGGAGAGCCTTGAGGACTGGACGTAGGTCAGGAGGACCGAACCAGGATAAAGCTGTTGTGTTTTTCTTCTCTCTGCTCTTACCGGTGATCTCGTTTAATTACTGCAATTAAGTTTTTAATTTTTAAAACTGACCAATTCACCCCCCTCTTGGTCATATCCTACACTAACACCCGTGGCCATGGGTACTTTGATTTTTGACTTAGACATGGATTCTAATGGTTCCTAATCAACAAAAGAGGAGAATACAAGGTTAATGTATAGATTTAATCATTTAAGTTTAAAGTGCACTTTTAGTTCATTTTTGTTAATGTCGTTAGGTTTACTTAAAGGAAAAATGATGACTTAGCAAATTTAAATTCTGATTATACAACTAAATGTTGATAAAATATTGTTAAACCTTAAGTTATAAAAAAGTATATTAAATAATTGTTAGTGTAGGATTTAACCAAAAGGGGGTGAATTGGTCACTTTTTAAAATTAAAAACTCAATCGCTGAAATGAAACAAAGTCACTGGTGAAAGTAGAGAGAAGAAAGACACATCAGATTTATCATGGTTCGTGTTAGACATGATTAGTTTTGATGATGTCAAATATAATGGAGCAAAAAGTTTTCATAATACATATTGATTTGACAAAGGTTTTATAATGATTTGGGCATTCTTTTTAATTAGAGGATGATAAAATGTTTTTGATAGATTTTATATCATCTTTCATTGAGTTACCAGTCATCTACACTTTTTTGGATGCTTAAAACTATTTCTTGAAGATAAAAGTCGAGTTTGATAAGTTTCTGGAGCTTCATAAAGCAAAAATTGAGTTCTAGGAAGAAGTGCCAAAACTCGAGTTCTGGATCATCAAAAACTCGAGTTTCAGCTTCTCAGTGTCAAAACTCGAGTTCTGGGTAATCTAAAACTTGAGTTTCAACTTCTTAGTTTTAGAACTCGAGTTCTGGGGCATCCAAAACTTGAGTTTCACCTCCTGGACTCAAAACTCGAGTTTTGAAGTCATCAGAACTCGAGTTTCAGCATCTCTGTTTTCTGGCAGCTCGACAAATGTCTGGCATTTTGCTCATATCTCCCAAACTACAAGTCTGATTGATATGAAACCAATTTCATATGAAACTAGACTCAAAATGCGATTCATAGACACCAAAACCAGCATTAAATCTTTTCATATGAAGGAGATATAAATTTCGAAAGTTGGTGGTCGAATTGAACGCTTTACCAGTGACCTTTGCTTATTGTATCTGGCATAACTTTCTTTGTATAACAGATTTTGAATTGATTCTTATTTCATATGAAAGTATACATACAGGGCTTTCCATTGATATATTATTTTCAAGGGTTGGAATTGAATTAAGAGAGTTATGGGCGTTTCAAGTTGAGCCATGTGCTGAAATCTGGACTGTGATCTGTGCAAGCTGAGTCAGGTGCTGAAAGTTGGATCGTGATCTGAGCAAGTTGAACTCATGAAGTAAAACTCGAGTTATACATTTACCAAAACTCGAGTTTTGTGATCTGAATTGAATCTTCTCAAATATCTCAGTAAAACTCGAGTCATAAGCTTGGGAAAACTCGAGTTGTATTTCATGGTTCATAAAACTCGAGTTCCACATTTCCAAAACTCGAGTCTCGGGCTTCTGAACTTCATCTTTGAAAATTGCTTTTATAGAACTCGAGTTTCAGTTTTTCAGAACTGGAAGTTTTACAAAATTTGCAGTGAAAACTTGAAGTTTTGAATTCAATTTTTCCAAGCATGTAATGTAATAGAACTCAAGTTCCAATTTTCAAAACTTGAAGTTTCACAAAACTTGCAGTGAAAATTTAAAGTTTTGGATTCAAGTTTTTCAAACAAGTTATAGAACTCGAGTTTCATTTTTCCAGAACTTGAAGTTTTACAACTGAACTCTGAAACTCGATATCAAAAACTGAAGTTTCAAATGAAAGTTTTTCAACTATACTTCAGAACTTTTATTACAAACTCGAGTCTTAATTGAAAGTTTTCCAAACCTCAAGTTCTGTTTTTGAAAACTGGAAGTTTCACTACATGGCTTTTAAACTCAATGTTTCAGAACTCGAGTTGTGAGATGTTGAAAACTCGAGTTGCATTTTTCTTTGACATGGCGTCTGACACAACTACGCCTAACACTACCAGAGCTTTCCGTTTTCATGCTTGCATATTTTGAATTTGATCTGCTCTAATAAATGCTTTCTAGTCCCTTTCATTAAAAAGATTAGATCGTCTGAGGAATGAATCTGAGTTTCCGCCGTCATCAACTGAACAACAAGCATTTATGACAGACGAACAAATCAAGCTGCGAGTAACGGGCAGAAGTTTCTCTCCAACGGCTATTCAAACTCGGTATAATGGCTACTGAGTTTAGTCTTAACTATAAATCAAGAAGCCTTGAAGACAGATGGAGAGATGACAAAAAAAGACGAACAAGCTTGAACGCACTTACTGTCTGTTATTACATTCTTTGTCAGACGAACAAGTTTTGTGATTGATTAGTATATTAGAACTCTCAGAGGTGCTCTGAGGACTAGACGTAGGTCAGGTGGACCGAACCAGTATAAATCGCTCGTGTTCATCTCTCTCTGCTTTATCGGTGACTTCGTTTTAATTCTGCGTTTGTGATTTTAATTTTTAGATCTGACCAATTCACCCACCCTCTTGGTCAAATCCTACACTAACATTTGGTATCAGAGCAGGTCTCTTGTTTAAAGGACGTAACTGTCTCAAGAGTGATCATGGCAGGATTTGGCGTACATGTTATAGCCGACGGAGCATCGATTACTAGACCACCGGCGTTTAACAGCCAGAAGTTCTCATTTTGGAAGATAAAATTTCAGAACTTTATTATGGCTACTGACTTTGATTTATGGGACATTTTTGAAACAGGAAACGTCGTGCCAATGAAGAAGGACAAAGATAAGCTAGTTTCAAAGCCGAAAGCAGAGTTCGATAACGAAGACAAGAAGAAGATACTGTTGAACAGAAAAGCTGTCTTAATGCTACAAGCAGCTTTAAATGAAGATGACTTCTTCAAGGTCTGTACTCTGCCTTTCGTAAAACACATGTGGAAAGCACTGGAGATAGCCTATGAAGGCACTGAAGCAGTAAAGGAAAGCAGAGTAAACGTGCTTACCACTGAGTATGATTTACTCAGAATGAAGGATGAAGAAACGATTGCAGAATTTCAGATGCGGCATACTCATGATCTTTTGGTTGCCTCCACATCTCACTTGAACCTCGAGATGATAATATCGTAGTAGATCCTGATCTAGATGAAGTGTATCTGGGGTTCTCTTCCCTTTCTAGATCCTTTTCTTTTATTGGTATGATTAGCCTCTCTGGTTTAATCATAAAAGGTTCTTCTTGTAACTATCTCGTTCATAGATCACACTTTAATCTTCTCTTTGTTAGTGCGGGATTTGACCAAGAGGGGGGTGAATTGGTCAATTTAAAAAATTAATTTGAAAATCACAATATTAAAACAATTTCACCGAGCTAAGGGATGAGCAGATGAACACGAGAAATTTATACTGGTTCGGTCCTTCTGACCTACGTCCAGTCCTCAGAGCACCTCTGAGCTTTTCAATCCACTATCCATCAATAACTGATGCCAACACAGCCTTTACAATGGAGAATCACACTCCCCCTTACAACGTGCACTAAACAGAGACTCACGTTCTCTATTTCTTAACAAATTTATAGCCCAACAAATTCAAGGTCCCAACCTTGAATAACTCATAGATTTATGATGTGTCAAATGCTAAAAGAAACTCTCTCAAAAGAGTAGATGGCAATCAATGAAGTTCAGAATAAGAATTGAAGAAATTACAGAGAGACAGATGAATGGTGTAATATCCCGATTGTCCAGTAACTGAGGATAAGGGCTATAGAGTGTTTAAGGGTCCAGAGATTGAAAAGAAGCATAGGAGATGCTAAAGGTGCCATTTTGCAAGCAAATAAAATGTAAGGGCAAAATGGTCATTTTTGGTAAAAGTCAAGGGCATTTTGGTAATTTTGACCAAAATACCGAAAAATGACCCAAGGCACCAGGAGGTAGAGAAAAAGTCACTGATCATTAATTGAGGCTCAGTTAAGGTTAAATGGACAAC
>JANTPZ010143940.1:0-29946 GCA_025593235.1 Vachellia pachyceras | reverse complement strand
TTCAAAAGAGCCTCTACAAACTCCAAGTGGACCAATCACAAGAGCAAGAGCCAAGAGAATTAAGGAAGCATTGAAGCAAGAGGTTCTCACAAAACAAATGAAATTTGGATCAACACAAGAGGATGAAGACTCCAAGGACATCATTAACTTGATTTGGGCTGAAAATGGACTTGCAGATCCTATTTTGGGCTTGGAGGCTTCAAATGAAAGGGCTTGGACCATGGGCTATACATAGGAGGACTCATTCGGGCCTAAATAATCACATTTTGGGCCTAAAATTCTGATTAGTTATTGTCTATTTAATTTATGCGAAAATTTTTAATTTGAATTTCAAATTAGCTAGATTTTAGGATAGTATCTATCTAGATTTTAGGATAATATCTATCTAGATTTCAGGATAGATACTATTTTGAAATTTGAATTTTATCTTCCTAGATTTTAGATTTCATTTTATCCTTTAGAATTTCAGAATGTAACCTTTATAAATACATTGTAAAGCACATTCTGAGGCAGACAATTTAGATTGAAGATTATTATAAACTTTGCATTGTGCAAGTTGCTTCTTGAGGGAGGATTCTCTCTAGGGTTCTTTATTGAACTAACGACTTATCAAGGCTTGATCATCCTTGTGGCATCTTCCAACACTTCGGGTCCTTGTTCTTCCGTGCTCAAGGGTTCAAGTGGATCGTCAACCTTTGTTTAGCGTTCTTGGGGTGCGTATATTCGGATTGACTGTGGGTTCTTGGGATCTTTCCCTATTGGGTTCGCATCATAATCAAAAGCATATAATAAACGTAAGACAACATGGCTCCCCTAACCTATATCCTCTCAAGCCAATGAGAGGAATTCTAGAAAAGAATACATTGAAAGAAACCTCGTTTGAACATACGAGGGGAAGTGAGATGAGAGAAGAATGTGCATCAAGAATCTTTAGAGGAAGGCACGACACGTAGGGCGTATATAAATTTTACAACCCTTTGTAAAATCAAAGCCATGTTGTTTCATCATACCCATTCAATTATTCAAGATCAAATCACAATAAGCAATAATTTATAAAGTACGAATTATTCTTATTGTGTTCAGATTATATCGCATTACACATACGGGGTCGAGGGGCAGCGCCCCCGCGGTGATCTCGCTAGCCGGTTAGCAGGCGGGGTCAAGAGGCAGCACCCTTGCGGGGGTCTTTGGGGGCAGTGCCCCCAGAAACAAAATTCTAAATCCAGTTTCTTTATTGTCGAAAACTCTTCTGGATTTAATAGAGCATATAAATCCACGACAATACATCACATGTATTGCAGATTCATATCATATACGAATCCGTGATCGTATGAACGCATGAACATATTCATGAGAACAAAACCGCACTTGTGTATACATCATATGTATACAAACATATATCCCCTCATATGAACAGATTCGAAAACGTATACATGGTGTATCATATATAGAATTAAAACGCACATATTATGTATCACATACATCACTCACACATGCTTACAACGTACATGCTTCAAGAATTCGAGAACCTATATATCATCTATATATCATATTCTCAGTCATAACGTACATATGAATTCAAGAAAGCATACATCTCATGCTAATCACACAAACTCAATCTAAATACACAATTGACATGGCTCTGATACCACTGTTGGGATTAGGGCATACACGCAGTGGAATTTAAAATTTTCTAATCCCAAATACGGATCTGTCAAAGGCGTTTAGATCGAGGAGATGAAGGCGTACCTTTTACATTTCAAGATTGTTTCTTGCTTTGCGTCTGGATCTCTTCAGGTTCCACAACGTCCCGTGTTCTTACTTTTGATCACGAGGAGCCGACGTTCTTTCAATTGTCTCCCTCTACCGGTATCCACGCAAACAGTCTCCAACAATAGCAACGTGCTAACGCCTCTTCATTCCACTCTCTCTAGGGTTTCTTGGCTCAAGGATGGACTCAATTTCAAAAATTGGATTTTTTTTCTTCTGTCCACAAGCACTTATATTTATAAAGCTCATAGAGTACATCATAATAAAAGATTAATCTTTTATTAATCTTGAAAAATTCAAATTTTAATTTCAAAAGGATATTCTAGATCTAATCTTGAAATTCAAATTTCGAAAGATATTTAAGATCTCATCTTGAATTTTGGATTTCAAGGATATTATAGATCTAATCTTGAAATTCAAATTTCAAAAGATTTAAATTTCAAATTTCAAAGATATTCTAGATCTAATCTTGAAATTCAAATTTCAAAAGATATTCAAGATCTAATATTAAATTTTGAATTTCAAGGATATTCTAGATCTAATCTTGAAATTCAAATTTCAAAAGATATTCAAGATCCACTCTTGAATTTCGAAATTCAATATTCAAAATGTTAAATTCGAATTTTGCAATCTTAACTTGGATTAAATTGATCTGATCAAATCATATCCATTTAATTAATCCAAATAATGAGCCAACAGATTTAATTTATCCTCATAAATTAAATTGACGCTAGTTGTTTAATTTATCAAATAAATTAAATTAACACATACAAATATTATTTATATAATATTGTGCAATTTCGAATTTCAACATAAACACATATATTTAAAATTCGAATAAACCCTAGAAATAAAGCTTATGTTGGGCTGTTCTTGCGTGCGCCCTGTAGGCCCATATAAAGTTGGCAATGGGCTAAACTCAATATTAGCCCACAAGTCGCAAGCGGTCTCTAGCAAGACATTATGACTACCCAAATTATACAGGGATCGTTGACACGATGCAAGCTTTTACTCAATCACATCACGTCCCTTTTGTCACGCGATATTTGAGTCAAGGATGAGGCATGGATGACGTCATCCTCCTGTTCCCAACCATTACTTTCTCGATCCCTGAGTAGTATGATTAAAGAAACGAAAACTCCTTTTCATTACAGTATGGCCAAACATTACTCAGACTTACTCATCAAGGGGCCCAATAATATCTCAACTAATGTGAGGGACAAATCCCATCTTGATCACTCACATTCCTCCACATGAAACCCCTAAGCCCGATCATAGCCTTTATCAAAGATGACTTTTAACTAGGTCAAAGTTTAACGACTTTCATGTAGGAATCCATTATGATCTCAGGTCGAAGTGCATTGTGACATGATTACATATGAAATAAGCTAATGACTTAATCCATGTAGCTTTCTCATAACGGGTCGGTCCAGCACCTTGTACTCTTACAAGTGCCTATGACTTTGACTTGTATCCCCATACCTTATCAAAGTCATGCTGGTCTTGCTTTATCTTTGTTCCCACATAGATAGCTGACCAGGGACATTTAGGACAATATTCATAATTTGCCCATGGATGGAATTATCATAATAAACACGCAAATTTATGATAATTAAATGGAGAAAATTCATTAAACTAAATAATATGCGAAGTACAATGATTGGCCCTAGGGCACAATTTCCAACAAGCGCATCACTGACGTATCAATCATAACGTACATAATTTCATAGTTATAGCTGTTGAGGAATTCCCCCATCGCCTCACAGGTCAATGATTGCTCCACATAAATAGTGCATCCCCTATCTTTAGAGTAAAACAATCGCTGCTAGCTCGAAATCAAATGTGGGAAAAATTTTCATCATGGGGTTTTAATTGACCCAAGGCATAGGTAATCTTCCCCTATTTATATCGACATAATTTCCAGTTTTATGCCCACCGGCATCACCGTAGACCACACATGTCTACTTTGGACCTTAAAACACATCCCCCAATATATGCCCACCGTCATACTGTAGACCACACATGTCTACTTCAGATTTGGGATTATCAACATTTGGGTTTAGGTACACCGATCTCCTCATCAATTCTCAATTGATGCGAAACATAGCGACCTTCCCCATTAATATTAGGGTCTAGATAAACCGATCTCCTCGTCAATTTTTCAATTGATGTGAAACACAACAATCTTTCCTATCAATGTTAGGGGTCTAGATATGCCTGCCTCCTCATCAATTTACATAAACTGGATTTTAATTGATGTGAGACATAGCGACCTTCCAAATGTCAGGGTATAGGTAAAGCCTACCTCCCCATCAATTCCCACATATCAGCATCATATTTTTTCCATCCCACACAACTTATTCAATCATTTCAAATGAGCCTAGCCAGTAATAAAGCAATCCGGAAAAAATTGATGTAAACTGTTTGCAAATACCCAGCATACTTTTCTAAAGATTTGGAGCACACCAATACGTTACCAATCAAAGGCAATGACAAACCAATCCAGGTACAGCCGAAAATACAATCACAAATACAATTCACAAACCACAGGGTCATTCATCATTTTGAACGGCCTTACTAGAATTCCACGATATTCATATCTAGTTCGAAAAGTCGTTTCCATAATATCACCTACTCAAACCCAGAGTTGATGGTGATCTGACTTAAAATCAATCTCAGACGATACTTTGGCTCCACTAAATTGATTTAACAAATCATCAGTTCGGGGAAACAAATAATCATCTTTCATTATCATCTTAATCAATTCACGGTAGTCTATCATAACCGAAGACTCTCGTCTCTTTTACCAAGAAAACTGGGGTTTCCCAGGGCAACACACTCTGCAAATAAACCCCTTCTCTAGCAGCTCCTAAATCTGCTGCTTTAGCTTCGTCGTACCACCTGACACCATTCAATGCAGAGTCTTCAAAATTCAAATGGTTACTTCACCTCTCACCAAATGTAATCCATCAATTTCATTGAACAACACATCCGGGAACTTCCTGACTACCGAAATATCTAGAAGGGATTCTTTCATTTCATTTCAAACCCTTCTGGAGGCATCTCTCTATTATCATTGATGTTTAAATCATTATGCTCTCATTTTGAAGCTTTTCAATATTCCTTTCCTCCACACATAATATCTTATACTTAGTTGGCCTAATTACTCTTTATCCAGGACTCATAATTCTGTTCTTCGCTTAGGCTTTCAAACACATATAGCCAATCCATTACCTTTTCTATGCCAATCTGCTATATCAGAGGATTCAATAATCCTTGCTATTCTTTCTACAATTGTCACCATCACTTTGCAAAGAAAGAGGATTATTTCCTGCATTATCATGCAATCAACTTATTTAAGGGACTTTATCTTTGACTCATATTAGCCCATGCTTCCCATTTTATTTTTTGGGTATTCCATATACCCTATTTTTATCATGTGGGAATTTATGGAAAGAGAAGCACCCTATGTTTTCCCATCGGTGCAATTATCCCATATTGTATGGAAAGAGAAACACCCCATGTTTTACCATTGATGCAGCTATCCCATACTATTCCTGTCTCTCAGGAAATAGCTTGCCTAAGAGCGGCAATTCATCCCACTTGATCCATGTCTATCGGGGTCCTGCCCCTTCCTGTCTATCAGGAAGTAGCGCGCCCTACCATGGCAATATCATTCCGGCAGAGGAAGATCACCACCCAAAACATAGAGAGATATTTGTTTTTCTCTTGCATACTTTTCATTGGGTACATCCCCTTTTTATCATCTAGCAACGTATCTTGTTCCTATCCAGAACTTCTCATAACCTCTTAATCACTTTGCAGTGGTATTTAACATTAATGAGAACTTCATTTCTCACTTTTCAGGTTAGCCTGATTGTTACACCTTTTCTAATGCCTATAGATATATTATAATATCATTAATCACAACCTCAACTTTGAAGGCATCACCAGGCCCTGGAAGATCTGTCTTTACTGTTTCTAGGTGTAACATATAACATCTTCCTCATCACTTACATCATTATGATAAGCTACCTAACTTTTCCTCTGGTAGCTCTTAGGATTCCTTGACCAATCGACCTTGGTCATTTCAACTTTTGCAATTTATTTACATAGGAATCTTTTATCACATATAAATTTAAGCCTATATACTAGCAGGTAATTTATCACGAAGTATCATCAAACTATGTTGCTAGTACTATGCTTTTTAATTCTTATTAATCATAAAATAAATGAGACCATCCTGGTTAGGACATCTGTTATGGCTATTGTTGCACATCGGAAGTTGCAGCTATTACTGCGCCTTTTACAGTCCATCCACTGTACTCATAATAATCACGAGGCTTTTAACAATTTTAGTGCCTTCAGTACTTTTCACACTTTTCTGTGCCAAAATCTTATTATCAACTGCCCAACTTGATTTCATTCTCATTATCACAGCATCTGGAATGGTTGCCATCAAAGCCCTCGACCATTCCTTAACACTAGCTGCATTTATATCTAATTGATCCAGTTCATAAGCCTCTCTGGCCTCTTGGATCCACGACAAATGAAAAATTCATTCTTGCAGAGTTGTACACTCCTGGAGTCTATTAGTATTCACACTCAAATGGTGTACTAGAGAAGCATCTTTATCATTTTTAATCTCCTTACAATTCTTGTCATCTACAGGGCTCTATAATCCACATCTGGATTTTCAGGTTGCTCTTGCACTTCATTCAAGCTTCGAGATAAAACTAGAACGTTAGAAGCTGATTAGGAAGAAGTACAGGAAAATTTTATCTTCATAGAAGACTTCCCTTCTTGAACCTTGATTGGCCTCTCTGGCTCAATCATAACAGGTTCTTCCCGTAACTGTGTCAATCAAGCATCACATCTTAGTCTCTTTCTCAGAGAAAGCTCCTCTATAAGTACCAGCATCTCTACCGGGCTTAGGAGTTCAGGACAATCTGATCCAGCTCATATGCCTCTCTAGCCCATCTGGATATATGCTAACCGAAACCCTTATTCATGCAAAGCAATATGCTCATGGAGTCCTTGGATGTTAGCATCTAGTATGTGCTGAAGAGAAACAATCTTATCAAACACTGGACCCCCAAATCTATTATCCCCTGCATATTCTGGTAGTTCTTGTGCTAGCTCCTTCTCTTTTTCGAACTCCTTTTTTAGATTCTGAAATGATTCCATCACATTGGAACCAATTTCTTCGCTATGCTTTCTCATACTTAGCTAATCACATTTATTCACATCATAATGAACATAAGATATAGCTATCTAACATGTATTCATAAGAGACCACCAATGAATAGCACAACATCAAACTAATAATATGTCAACTTCATAGACATATTGAATAAAAGTGCAACCTTTATCAAATAATAATGCACACTTATTCAAATAAATTCCCAAAACCTTTGCTCTGTTGCCATTACAATGTGACACTCCTTAACTTAACCTTTAGCTTCATTTTATATTGATTTAGAATCAATGGGAAGCCTCAAATTGATTAAAAGGGTCCAAAAGATTCAATTTGAAAACTTTCAACTTTTTGAAAGTTACTATTCACTGGTTTTTGGACCAATTTTGAAAATTCTTAACTAATTCGAGAAAAATCAAAATTGAGTGCTTCCAATTTCTATTTGAAGCTTGTATGTTTATTTATAAGGGAAAAATACTCATTGAGTCATTTTCCTTCCCAAATGATACAGTTTAATTCGTGAAAAGTACTGTTCATTTGGTCATTTTTCTATTTTCCCAGGTTTTTCAGTGATTTTCTTCAAACTTTGGAACCTCATAACTTTCTGTACAAAACTCCAAATTCAGCATTATTTGGCTTGTTTAAAATCTTGAAATGTGAAAAATTTTTATCTAAAATTTCATCTCATTTGGAGTTCATTTGCTCTGTTTCCTGACAGGTCAAAAATAGGGGTTTGGTTAACTTAACTTCAACATTTAACCAGGTTTTCCAATTCCAAACTTTTCCATTTAAAGCCCTAGCTTCTACTCCTGTCTTAACCATGTTTAATCATGCAGTTAGGGTTTCTTAACTAATGCATACTAACCATACATGCATGGTTTACATCACATATTCCATGTCATACATAATTTCCCAACATAACATTACATTATAGCATAGTTTCATTAAGAAAATTATCTCAAATTCCTTGCCTCAAGCTTCATAAACTTTCTCCTTACCCTTTGATGCACTTGTACCTAGAAACTGTTAGTGGGGGAGGGTGAGATTCGAGGAATCCCAGTAGCAAACATTACAAACAATGCATGTAGGATGAATGCCAGTGCATGATATGCTTGCCTTACATAGGCTCATGTTCACATAATAAAATGCTGCGTGCTCAATATTTCGTATAATGTACTTATGGCCATAGTAAAAACAAAACAGAGCTTCATTCATACATACATGCTTCACATATTCTATCAAAGCAATACAGCATATCGATGCACAACATAAACATCATATACATACAAGTAAGTAAGTTCACTACCTTTTAGACTTTGCCTCCTCCTTTTGTACCTTGATCTTCTAACCATAATTTTTCTTTGTCACTTTATGGCCCTAGATAAGCAATGACATCATTAGAGTCATGAAAAGTGAATGTCCAATGGGCCACATTAACCCTAAAGGCTTACTTTCACCCTTGGAGTTCTTACAAACTACATTGGGTCACTTTCTTTCTCAAATTCGCATGGTAACCAAAAGTTGTCAGCATGTTGACTAAATTTTGAAAAACCATAATTAATTCTATATAAATCCAATTGGGGTGGTTTAACTTCTCATGTGAATTTATTTAAGTCCTATTTACATGAAAAATATTATCTATTGGCATTTATGTACCCAGAATTCTAGAATTTTCAGTTTATCCAGCTGTGCTAGGATTTGTTCCAGATTTAGTGCCTAAACTTCACAAATTCATATCTCCCAGCACACAAATCCAATTAACCCATATGACCTATCAAATTGAAGATTGATAAGTCTATTTTAATTCTGTAAATTTTCCTAGTCATTGGATAACATTTAACCACACAAAACCACATTACAAATATACGGCCTCCAGAAAATGAATTTCACATCACTTACTCTTTAACTTCCAAAAATTCCAGATTCATATACAAGCATCTAAAAATCATGAACACTTGTATACCTACACAATTTTGCCTTATACAACCATTGGAGGCATCAAAATCATCAAAACAATTCATCTTCTCCCTCTTCCAGGTAAACCAAAACAGTACACCCACACATTCATCAACATGTGTTTTTCAACTTCTACCATCATATTCTTGCTTTCAAACTTACATTCATGCATGATAAAACTTGATTCTAACTCTTCTACATCAAGAGCAAAATTGGGCAGCATAACCCCTAATTTATCATGATTTTCCAAATTTACAAAGTCATAAAAACAACTCCAACAACATCAACATGCTGCTTTCAACAAAAGGAAGCATTTGCAACCAACAAATGGCTTTAAATCCCTCTCTTTTTCACTTTTCTCTCAAGAACCCTAGATTATGGAACTTGAGAAAGAGGAATCAAATCAAATGTTTGGAACCATGGAAAGTGAAGAGAAGATCACAAGGAAGAGATTGGTACATAGTATAAGGTAGCATCTTCCTTACCTTTGATTTTCCCAAGCTTTTTCCTCTTCTTCTTCCTAGCTTCAATGGCTTCTCACTCTCTCCAAAATCTGCTGAAACAAGTCGGTCTAATGGGGCTGAAAGTTGAGGGATTTTGCTGTTTATTAATTCATGCACTAAAGGATTTAAGGGCTAGGATTTCACCTTGCAAGTTAAGTGTAATCCAAGGGATGAGATGAAGCCACACAAGGGGCAAATGCGTGCTTCTTATTGGATGACATAAAGGTGTAATGATGGCTGCACGTGGGACGCCAAAAAAATCTGGTTGGGCCTATCCATTTGAATCCCATTCGGTTACTTTTACCGATTACACTTTTTATCGGTAAACTTAACTTTATTCCGGTAAATCTTTTTCTACTTTTCTGCAGATATTTTCTTTCCCATTTAATCTCCATAATTTCATTTTGAATATAACAAAATTATTATCCCAAAATACCCTTTACTTTCCTCAAATTTTATAGGATTGATTTATCCTGTCCAAAATCCCTGAAAACGTGCAATCGGAGAGCAAAATTCTTTTAGGGCCTTGAAAAGTACTATATTTTTCACTGATCCTCTAGCCCTTTTCTTTTTTCCAAAATTCCCTATAGATATTTCAAAATTAATTTTTGAAATAATTATGTTTCGGGGATTTTCGGGTCTTTTTCCCAATTTTCGGGGGAATTGCCTTAATTGTACACTGGATAATAATTTTATTAAATACTATAAAATTCACTGGATTTTCCATATTTTTCTCTAAATTTTTTGGAGAGCTCTTGATACCTTAAATAATTATTTTCTCCTTTTCTCCCTTTAAAATTATATAGACGGAATTCCAGTCCGAATCTGAAAAGTCCGTGATTGACGGTTGCGCTCCGGGAGTCGAACTCTGTCTATTTGGCATCTGTAAATTTTTGGTCAACGGTTGACTTTTGACTTTGACTTTGTCAAATGACCAAAATGCCCTTCTACTTTCTCATAATTACCATTTTGTCCATACTTTGTCTACTTTTTTTTTGCAAAATTACCATTTTGCCCTTACTTTTAATACTAAAAGACCTTTCTGCCCTCAGTCTTTTATTAAATGACCTTTAAGTCCTTTTCTACAAATTTCTCATCCTCACATTACTCTAAAGCAATTATATTTAGCTTTGGAATTCTTTCGAAACTCCATAAACCAAGCCAATTCTAACTTTACAAGTTCTAGCTATAACTTTCCTTTCTTTATGAGCTATTTACCCTTGATTTCTCTTTTTATTTTCTAGTTATGGGATTAGCATTCATTTCAACAAGCATAAAATTTATGGATATTACAAGAATCAAATTGGCCATGGCGAAAAGTTAAGTTGGTTGTGGCGAACAGTATCTGAGAGGATTTATTCCTTTATAAAATTAGTTAGCCATGACGAAAACACATGTTGGCCTTACTAAACTTATCCCAAGACTAATTTTGTGACCTAAACAGAGTTGGTTGTGGTGAAGTATTATAATATCCATCCTTTTGCTGTAAATTGAAATAGAGGCCAATCCGATAGTTATGAAATGAATTCAAGCCCAAAGTAGGAAGAACAGAAAAAGAGGAAGTTAAGCAACCATAAAGATCAGAAATAGCTTAGGCCTAACGGATTAAATTTTATAAGAACTTTACAGTTAAGCGTGCCGGGGCTAGAGCAATGACAAGATGGGTGACCTCCTGGGAAGGACCCAAATGTCATTAAGCAGGAGAATATAAGGGCAATTTGTAATTAAGAAAGAGTAGTAAGAAAAGTAAGGGCATTTTGGGAAATAAGAGAAAAAGGTAAGGGAATTTTGGTCATTTGACCAAAAGTCAAAGTCAAAGGTCAAAGATGACCCGGATATCAGAAAAAATCGTAGATGCCCAAAAGATAGAGAAAAATCCACTTAGCATAATGACTGTGTCAGTTTTTCCAAATTTGGCCTAGATTTTTTTCTAGAGAATTTTAAATATTAATTAGCTGAAAATAATTATTTGAAGTATTAGGAGGCCCCAAATATCTGGGTTCAAGGTGTAGAAAATATGTGATTTCTAGTAATTTATAAATCTGTTATCAGAATACGATAAAAGGCGATTTCTCGGATTAAAAGGTAAAAGATCCGAAAAACCCCAAAAATTGGCCTTTCTTCAGAAATTAATTATAAACATTCCAGGAAGTATTATGAGGAAAGGAAAAGGATTAGAGTATCAGGGTAAATTTTAGAAATTTTTAATAGCCTAAAACTCAATTTTTTGTTAGTAAGCCGTTTTTCGGTGTTTTAAAAGCACAAAGGTAACCCTGTTGAATCTTGAGGATTTCCAGGGGTATTTTTGGGACAATCATTTTGTTAAATGAATAAGTGATACTTGGAGATTAAAAGAGGAATAAAAATTATCCCCAGTTATGCAGAAAAGTTTACCAGAATGAAGCTATTTTTACCAGTATAAGTTGCAACCGGATGACAAGCAACTTGGTTAGTGTAACCAGAATTTTAACCTTTAGTTCTAGCTCATTATGACAGCCCATGTGATCAGATTTTGGACAAAAAAAAATCTGGTGTTAAGGTGGTGATCTACCAACTTTTGCAAGATAAAATCCTAGCCTTCCAACCATTTAACACATGAATTAGGTCAAATTTTTCACTCTCTTCTCCAGCCATTTCTGCATGAAAACCAGCAATAAAAGTGGTGAGAATGGCGTCCTCCATAGCTGGAACAAGAAGATAGCGAATCACATAAAAATCCAAGGTAAAAGCTTCTCCCAAGCAATTTTATTCCAATTCTTGATCCTTGCAACCTCTTATACATTTCTAATGGATTAGTTTCTTGATGAAACCTCTCTTTTTCAAGATTCAAAGTTAGGATTCTTCATGGTGAAAGTGAGAAAGAGAGGGATTTAGAGGAAATAATTGGTTGCAAAACACTCCTTGCATGATAAGGAGTAGATTGGTGTACGTTTTGTGATTGTTTGAGTTGTGTATGAAATTTGAGCATGAAGTTACTGTTCACACAGCCCTGTTTGGCACTGTTCATGAAGGAAAATGAATGATTTTATGATGCTCAATTATGGAAAAATTGTTTAGGATTGAGATTTTGCATGTGAAGCTAGAAGTTGAAAATTCACATTTTTCCCAATTTATAAAGTATTTTCATCCTGCTGCAAAACAGTAGAAAGGAATGTGATTTTGATGATTTCAATGAGTTTCTAAGGCAAAATTGTGTAGGGTATAAGTGAGAAAAGGATTTGGGAAGTATTGGAATTCATAAGAACAAGTTTGCAAGCCTAGGGTTTGTAAAAGTTCAAGAGGAAGTTTAACTTGATTTTAAAGGTTTCTTGTTTTGGTAATGGCTTAAGATTAATGGTCATTATGCTATGAATTATGTAGGCAAGTGATTGGTGTAAGAAACCATTTTCCAAGTTGTGCAAGAGAGGTTCAAGTTTAAAGGGAAGTTAAGAGATTAAGGTAGCAAAGTTTCTAACCTTAACCAAATGTGACAACCCTTAACTAACCCCTTTAGGTTCATTTTATATTGATATGAAGCCACTCTTAAGCCTTGATTAGCTTAGAATGACCAAAAAGATTAAATTGAAAATTTCATTTCTTGAGGTTACTATTCACCCATTTTAGGCCCAAATTTGAAAATTCATAACTAATTCTAGAAAATTTAAAATTGAGCGGTTCCGATTTCTGTTTGAAGTTTATACAATTCTCTACATGGGAAAATACTCATTGTGTTAGAAACTTGCCTAGATAATACAATTTATTGCGTGAAAGGTACTGTTCATATGGTCATTTTCATTTTCCCAGGTTTTTCCTTGATTTTCTTCAAACTTTGGATGACCATAACTTTTCATACAAAATTCCAAATTTAGTGATCTTTAGCTATTTTTAAAACTTGCAATGTGAACAATTTTTCTGTAAAAGTTTAGCTCATTTGGAGTTCATTTATAATATTTCACGATGGCCCAAAATTAGGGTTTTGAACAACCTTGCTACAACTTTAATGAAAATTTACCATTTCCTCCATTTTTGGCATGCTTTCCTTTTTACCTATTTTACTCTTGATTAACATGCATTTATAGGTATCTAAAGCATGCATCCACCTTTAAATAAAAATTGCACTTATGTAGAGGTTTATCATACATAACTACATGAATTCTTTAAATAAAAGTTGCATTTAATTTACATAACCAAACATCAACAAAATGCAACATAAAACTTGCTTCAAGCATCATGCAATTTTCCCTTACCCTTGTTGGAGCTTCCAGCTAAAATGGTTAGTGGGGGATAATGAGATTTATGGAAATCCCAATAGCAAAACCAACTAACAAACATTGTTAATGTGCATAACATGTTTTCAAAATGTGTGTATGATCAAGGTACATGTTGTTAGGATTAGAACGTACTCGCAGCGGAATTTAAAATTTTCTAATCCCTTTATGGATATGTCAAAGGCATTTAAATCATGGAGATAGAGCCGTACCTTTTACGTTTTTAATCCGAAGTGTGATACCTCTTATATATCCCACTTAGCTTCCATTATAATGATTTGAAACCAATTAATGGCTTCAAATAACTTACAATGTCAAAGGGATCAAAATAAAAACTTTCATTTTTATGTAAGTCACTATTCACAGTTTTTCTGGCCAACTTTGAAAATTCATAACTAATTCTAGAAAAATTGAAACAAAGTAGTTCCATCTTCTATTTGAAGCTTACAAATTCCTTTATGATGGAAAAATACTCATTTGTACAGAAACTTGTCCAATTGGTACAGATTAATTCGTAAAGTTGTATTGTTCACATGGTAATTTTCCATTTTCCCAGAATTTTCTGTGATTTTTCGTCAACTTTTGACAGTCATAACTTTCTGTAAAAAAACTCCAATTCCAGTGATCTTTAGCTTGTTTTAAAGCTTGCAATGTGAACTATTTTTCCAGAAAATTTCAGCTCATTTGGAATCCATTTACTCTGGTACACGAAAGGTCAAAGTGTGAAGTTTGACCAACTTTACTTCCAGCACTTTGGAAAATTTTCAACCCTACTTAACATCATAAATTACCATTTTGATTTCTAAACCTTTCTTAACCATTTTAACCTATATAATTAGGCATTCTTAGGGCATATATTAGTTATCATGAGCCTATCATACATGCATGAGTTATATTACATGTCACTTTACAAATTTCAACAATATAATATAAAGATTACAATACATTCATACACATGTGCACATTTTTACTTCAAGCATCATGGATTTCCTCCTTACCCTTTGATGTGCTTCCACCTAAAAATGGTTAGTGGGGGAGAATGAGATTTTAGTAAATCCCAGTAGCAGAACTATCTAACATACTTTCATAAAAATGCATGACAATTTTCTAAATGAATGTGAATTAATAAAAGTGTAACATGAAACACATAAATGCATATGGCCATAGCATGAGCATACACACATCCACACTTTCATTACCATAAATTTCAAAGCATGTCATGCATCAATCAAAAGAATTTTCATAATAACATAGATTAGAGTTAGATGGTCTTGCTACCTTATCTCTTTAGCTTTTCCTTAGGATTTAAACCTCTCTTGATGGTCTTTCCCAATAGGTTCTTTGGCTTCTCAATCTCCTAAACATCATTCAAGAGCATAATCATAAATTTCCAGCCATCACAAAACAAGAAATCTTGCAAAAACGCAATATGACCCTTAATGCTCCTTTAAACAACACCCTTTAAGACTTTGAAACTTGCTCTTATGACATTAAATGCTTTCCAAAACCTTTTCTCACTTATACCCTACACAATTTTGCATTCTAAACTCAATGGAAGCATCAAAATCATCAAAATCACACTCCTCCTATCCCATATAGGCCTGGACGAAAATCTGTCCATGAAAGGAGAAAATGATTTTTTTTTTCAAACTTTCATCACATGTAACAACATATTTTTGATCCCAAAACACTTCTCATAGATTATTTAGCTCCAAAAAAATTCTTCCTCATCAAATATAAAATTGGACAACATCTCCCTTAGGGTTTGAGATTCCTAAATTTCATACAAACATCAAAACCAAGCAATATATACTTCAATCTTCTCCTTATCATGCAAGGAGTGTTACCATTTATTGCCTCTAAATCCCTCTCTCTCATTTTTCCTCTCATGAACCCTAACTTTCCAGCCACCAAAAGAGCCAAAATGAAAAATCTAAACCGATAGAAGGGTAGAGAAAGTCACAAGGAAGAGAATCATGTATAGGTTTGCTTGTTTATTCCTCTTACCTTAGTTGTTCTTCAAGTTCTTCCTTCTCTTTGTGCTTGTTCATGGAGTCTTTTCCTCTCCCATTTTCCAGCTTGAGTACGTCAGCCAAGATGGAGGAATGAGGAGAAAAATCTGTTTATTAAACCCCTTATAATAAAATGGAAGGCTAGGATGTAATCTTAATGGTTAAGCATAATCTAATGGCTTTAGATTGCAGCACATATGCAACACATGCTCATGTCTCATTGGCTCATTAAAAGTGTCATGATGGGGCTGCACAATGCTGAAAAATCTGTTGTGAACCTTGGTTACACTAACCAAACCGGTTACCATTTGGTTACTTCTACCGATTACAACTTTCCCCGGTAAAAGTAACTTAATTCCAATAAATCTTTTTCCACTTTTCTGGAGATATTTTCTTTCTCATTTAATTTCCATATTTTCCTCTTGAATATAACAAAATCATTATCCAAAAAATACCCCTGGATCTCCTTAAAATTCATCAGGGTATTTTATCTTACTGAAAATCCCTAAAAACGAGTAATCGGAGGGCAAGGCATTTTTTGAGCCTTATAATTTTCTACCTTTTTCACTGATACTCTAGCTCTTTTCTTCCCCAAAATACTTTCTAGATTTTCTAAGATTACTTTTTGAAATAAATTATATTTCGGGGATTTTCGGGCCATTTTCCCTCCTTTTCGGGAAAATCACCTTGATCGTACATTGGGCAATAATTTTGTAAAATATATAAAATTCACTGAATTTTTCTAGACTCTGGTTTTTGGTCTTTGGGAACTCCTGATACCCTAAATAATTATTTTCAACCATTAAATATTTAAAATTCCATAAATCATCATCCAGGCCGAATTTCAGCAATTGGTCGAATCACGGGTGATCAGTGAGTTCTGCTCCATCTTTTGGGCATCTGTGAATTTTTCTGATTTTTAGTCAACTTTGAATTTTTTGACTTTGACCAAAATGCCATTACACTTTATCTTAATAACCAAAATGCCCTTTCTCAGTCTAACTTTTCATAAATTTTCATTTTGCCCTTAACTTTGTTGCCCTTGGTCTTTTGGTTTCTGACCCCTTGGGCACTTCCCAAGAGGTCACCCATCCTGAGATTGCTCCAGGGCGAGCACGCTTAACTTTAAAGTTTCTACCGACTTCCATCCACCAGACCAAATCTGATTCTGCACTTCCGGCCCAACAACATCAACTTTTCCGTACTTTCTATCCGTGGCCTCTAACTTGACTTTTGACTACTGGTTTGGTCCTTTTTATCCAATGACCATATTACCCTTGGTCTTTATACTTAATGACATATATGTCCCTAGCTTACATTCTTGGTAACTTCAAAGCCTTAGGACTAATTTGACTAGGATCTCTTAAGTTAACTAACATCTCCTTTTTCTATACTTTTATTTCTGGGCCTTGTCTTATTTCCTAACTATCGATTTAGCCTCTATGTCAGTTTACAAAAAAGGGTGGATATTACACGGAGCATTTCTTGCGTTTGGATCTTGATTGAGCTTTATTTTCACTATATTTTTGCTAGAATTTCCAGAGCTTTTAATGTAATTTTGGCCCTTCATGACCCTTCTTGTGCTTAAATTGAGATTTAGAGTTATTGATCTTGATTAGCTTGATTTCAAGTGTAATTTCAATGAATAATGATACATTTGCACTTAATTTCCATTATAAGCAAGTGATACTTCACATGTTTGCTATTTTATTTTAGGAACTCTGTCAAAGATCATGAGGAAGAAGCTCTGGAACATTTCGCAGCAGCGTAATTCAAAGTTTACCACCACCAAAGTTCAATCAGGCGAGACTCTCGGGAGAGGTTCGCCATGGCGAAACCTCAAGTTCTTCACGGTGAATATTGCGCATCAGCTATGAATCAGGCTCCAAATGGAAATAATACCTAACCCACCTTCTTGGATCCGACCCTGGACGGTTGAAATATGCCAATTAGGGTAAGTTTCAAAGGGGGGACGCAGGAAGCAGCCATCATATCATTTTCTCTCATTTCTCTTATCTTCCACACTCTACAACCCTAATCTTATCCATCTATCATCCCTAATCCATTCATGCTTCACCATCCATCCATCCGAAGTCCAAAACTCCTTGCTATGAGTAGCTGAGCATCTCCCTTCCTTTTGGAGATAAAGATGGTCTGAGTTCAATGTGCCAAAAAGGGAAGTAATAGTTTTCAATCTGTATTTATGTTATGGATTACATAGTTTCTGAGTTAGGACTTGTGATTTGTACGTAAATACTTGGTCTCGGTCGAGCCAAACTTAGATTATTTGTGTGTTGAACTTGCTTTGTGTTTGACTTGGTAGAGTGAAGTCTCATTTCTACCTATTTAATGAGATCTTTGTTGTTCTCTTCTATCTTCCTAATTGTGCTTGATTGTAGAGGCAATATTGTATTGAGTTGAATTTTTCACTTTGCGACTTCCGTACACAAACGAAGTGTTTTTAAAGGGTTTCATGGAATGGAGTTCGTTGCATGGAATTTCTGACCCAACGAGTTGTTCGGGTTTACATTACGAAACTTAGTGCGAAAACTATCACTTTCCCTTATATTTTGTGAACTATAATGGTCTAAATTATTTTCAAGAGGAAATCCATTATCCAACATCTTTTACACCTCAATTTTGTTTTTGCTCTTTCCCAAAATCCAAAAAAAAATACCAAAAAGAGGTTTTACTTTGTAGCCTTTAGGTACATAGCAATTTTGAATCAAAAACAGTTTTCGTTTGCAAAGTGAACTTAAACACAAGCTAGTAACTAGTGGTACACAAAGCTCGGTAGAGAATGACCCTGGGGTTGCACCCTATAGTGCAATCCTTGGAAATCACAAATCTTTTTATTCGTTTCCATTGCATTTCAACGACAAGGTTTTATCATCTGTGCCAAAGAAAAGTTTGTTGGGGATCATATCTCTTCAGGTTCCATGACTTTTTGCATTCTTGACTTCGATCACAAGAAGCTGACATTTCTTTAAACGCCTCCCTCTACCGGTATCCATGTTAACAGTTCCCGACAATCGTAGCGTGGTAGCGCCTCTTACAACTCACTCTCTCTAGGGCTTTTGTGGCTCACAATAGGATTTGAATGAAATGCCTCTCTTGCTCATAAGTCCTAATATTTATAGAATTCATGGAGAGCTTCTAGAATCTGCGATTAATCTTTAATCTTTAAAATTTGAATTCAGATCTGAAAAGATATTTAAGATTAATCTTTATTAATCTTGAAATTCAAATTTTCAAAAGCATATTCATTATTAATCTTGAAATTCGAATTTTCAAAAGGATATTCAAGATTAATCTTTATTAATCTTGAAGTTTGAATTTCAAAAGGATATTAAAAAATAATCTTTATTAATCTTGAAATTCGAATTTCAAAAATATATTTAAGATTAATCTTCTTGAAATTTGAATTTTAACAAGATATCCAAGTTCAATCTTTATTAAACTTGAAATTTGAAATTCAAAAGATAATCAAGATTAATCTTTATTAATCTTAAAATTCGAAATTTGAAATTCAAAAGATAATTAAGATTAATCTTTATTAATCTTGAAATTTGAAATTTGAAATTCAAATTTTTCAATTCTGATTTGGATTAATCTGATTTGATTAAACCATATCCATATATAATTAATCCAAATAGTGAGCCAACGAATTTAATTTATCTTTATAAATTAAATATGAATATTAATATTAGTTATTCAATTTATCAAATAAATTAAATACTAACATATAATATTATTGTCATTTCGAATTTATATATATAATTCGAATAAACCCTAGAATTAAAGCTGTTGGTGGGCCGTTCTTGCGTACGACCCTGTAGGCCCATATGAAGTTGGCAGTGGGCTAAACTCAACATTAGCCCACAAGTCACAAGTAATCTCTAGAAAGACATTACGACTACCTATGGGAATCGTTAACACGATGCATCCTTTCACGCAATCACATCACGTCCCTTTTGTCACACGATATCTCAGTCAAGGATAACGCATGGAAGACGTCATCCTCTTATTCCTCACCATTACTTTCTCGATCCTTGAGTAGTCTGATCAAGGAAGCGAAAACTCCTTTTCGTTGCAGTATGGCCACACATTTCTCATACTCACTCATCAAGGGGCCCAGTAATATCTCTCAACTAATGTGAGGGACAAATCGCATCTTAATCACTCACATTCCTCTACATGAGAACCCGTATGCCTGATTATAGTCTTTATCGTCACTCGGTCAAAGGTGATTTTTTACTAAGTCAAAAACTTAGCGACTCTCATGTAGGAATCCATGATGATCTCAAGTTAAAGGGCATTGTAATGTGATTACATATGAGACAAGCTAATAACTTAATCTTTGCAGCTTTCTCATAGCGGGTCGGTCCAACACCTTGAACTCTTACAAGTGTCTATGACTTTGACAAGTATCTCCATACCTCATCAAAGTCATATTGGCCTTACTTTATATATGCTCCCGCAAAGACAACCAACCAAGAACATTTAAGACAATATTCATAATTCATCTATGGATGCAATTATCATAAGAAAGATGCGAAAATATGATAATTAAATGGAGAAAAATACATTAAAATAAATAATGTGTGAGATACAATGATTGGCCTCTTGGGCACAATTTCCAACACATGTAACATGTTCAAATTACATATTATCATGTATATGGCCATAGAAAGTAAAGTCACATATCATACACATAACATCAAGCTCATTCATAATAAAATCATGCACCATTCACAAAGCAAGTTCATAAAAAGATTTAGGTAGAGTTAGTAGTTTTGCTACCTTGTTCATTAATCCTTTTGGGACTTGAAGCTCTCTTGTTAATCTTCCCCAATTAGATCTTTAGTGTTTCAACTTCCTAAACATCACACAAGAGCATAACCATCATTCTCAAGCCATCAACAAGACAAGAGAACTACAAAAACACAAATTCCCCTCTCTTGCTCATTTCATGACCCTTTAGAACTTGAAAACTTGTTTAAATGATTTCCAATGCTTCTCAAAAAGTTTTCTCACTTATACCCTACACAATTTTACCTTCTAAACTCAATGGAAGCATCAAAATAATCAAAATCCTGATCCTTCCCCAGGAACAGTAGCAATATGAAAATACACCTTCCCTTAATTGTGCATCATAAAATCATTCATTTTCCTTCATGAACAGTGCCAAACAGTGCTACGTGAGTAATAACTTTATGAAAGATCCCTAAGCCCAATTATAGCCTTTATCATCCCTAGTCAAAGGTGACTTTTGAACAAGTCAAAACTTAGCGACTCTCATGTAGGAATCTATGATGATTTCAAGTCAAATGGCATTGTGACGTGATTACATATGAGATAAGTTGATAACTTAATCCATGTAGCTTTCTTATAGCGGGTCGGTGTAACACCTTATACTCTTACAAGTGCCTATGACTTTGACTCATATCTCCATACCTTATAAAGTCATACTGATCTTCTTTATCTATGCTGCTGCATAGACAACCAACCAGGGACATTTAAGATAATATTGATAATTTGTCTATGGATGCAATTATCATAATAAACATGCGAAACCTATGATAATTAAATGGAGAAAATACATTAAAATAAATAGTGTGAGGCACAACGATTTGCCCCTAAGGCACAATTTCCAATACTTAGCTAGATATTTATAGTTATCTAGGTACTCAACTTACCTCCAACGAACTTATGACAAATATGGAACATAGAGCAAATGCTTAGGGGGTTAAAGCCAGCACTCAGAGAATGAGTAGCCCCTATGAGAATTACCCCGTTTAACACAGCAGTTGAGGTCTGCAAGGTAACCGAGAGTAGCCAGAATCACTATACATTGGCTAAAGCCCCATACTTAATGGAGTAGTCAGGACCAGGAAGTACCTCTACTACTAAGAAAAGTAAGAGGTCTCTTTCCCATAGAGGATTCAAGAAGCAGAGAAGGAGAGAGACGATGCAACGGGCCAGCTTACAAACCCTGCAATGTATGTGGTCGTAGTCATGGGGAAAGACCCTGCTTAGCGGACTAGAATGTATGTTATAAGTGCGGCAAGCCTGGAAATTAGCTAGAAAGTGCAACCAGGTGACCGGGGGTCTAGACCCTAGAGCTCAGGTCGGGTCTTTGCAATTACCCAAGAGGAGACTTGAAAGTCATCTGAAATGATTAGAGGTACTATAAGCATAGATGATTGCTTTGTATATGTAATATTGATATAGGCGCAAGCTAATTCTTTCATATTACATAAATATGCTGAGTATCTAGGTTTGACTAGTATAAGTATTGTTGCACCATAATTGATTTAATATGCATGCATTTGTATGGTAGAGGGGTGAATATCAGTTTAAATGGGTTGTCTGCCAATAATGTCTTAGTTGGCTATAAAAGGAACCTTGGCAGTCCCAATAGAGAAGAAAACCCATATGCTGAGATTAGACTAAGCCTTACCTCTGGAATTGAAATAGAAAGATGTTCAAAGAAAGGATTTTTAATAGTCCAGTAACATTGAGGTTATTATATATCATAAGCTATCAGTGAGCTAGGATATGATCGTGTGCTGGACAAAGTGCATATTATCAGAGATAAAGTTCCATACATTAGAATCATCCAAAAGTTCAAAAGAGTTATAGAAGCAAAGAGATGGGATAGGTATAGTAATGAAATCATGTCTAGTGATTCTAATGCCATAGGTAAATAGAGGCATAAGGTATGAATAGTTAAAGTACATTATGCTATAAAAGTGTTGTTTACGGCGATATTTTAGGATAGTTAAGTATGAGAGTGAGTTGGGCAGATGTTGAAAAGCAGTTGTCAATTATATAAGATATTAGAAAGTAGACAGTACCAGATGTACTAGAGCTGCTGAAAGGCTTTTAGTCTTAAGAATAAAGCAATAGACTGAGATAGACGCAGCAGTAACAACCTTAGTAGCCACAGAAGATTTCCCAACTGAACCATCCCAAGTTTAATAGCTGTATGAGCTAGTTAAGCAATAATAATAGTAGCTGAGTGTAATATCCCTGTTTCTCTGCAACTGATATAAAGGCTAAATCAGTAATTATGAAATCAGTTAAGGCCCATTGATAATAAGTATAGAGAAAGAGGAAGTAAACGGACAAGGGAGATCGAGGGAAGTTTAGTCTTAAAGGTCTTAGAATTTCAAAGTATAATGACCAAGGGTAAAATGGTGATTATGTATGAAAGGTCAAGGACATAAATTTCCTTTGAATATAAAGACTAATGGCAGTTATGGAATTTTGGAAAAAGAGTAGTAAAAATAAGGGCATTTTTGGCAATTTGACCAAAAGTTAACAAAAAGTCAAAGTTGACTAAAATATCAAGAAAATTCAATGCCCGAAAGATAGAGCAGGACTAGCAAATCAGAACCGTGTGTCACGGATTTTTGAGATTCGGCCTAGATTTTTATTTATAAAATTTTGAAGGTTAAATGGCCAAAAAATAATTGTTTAAAGTATCAGAAGGTCTTAATCTGCTTAGTTTAGGATATGGGAAGTTAAGGTGAATTTTATAATATTTAATAAAATTGCTATCAAGTATCCGGTAGAGGCGATTTTCCAAATCGGAGAGGAAGACCTGAAAACCCTAGAAAAAGAATGTTCTTCAAAATTTAACTACGGATAATCCGGGAAGCAATTTGAGGAATGGAAAAGGGCTAGAGTATTAGTGAAAATGTTAGGAATTTTTGGTACCTTAAAGTCAAATTGCTTATCAGAAGTACGTTTCTCGGTATTTCGTCAGGGGTAAGGAACCCTATTGAATTTTGAGCAGTCCCAGGTGTATTCTGGGGATATCAAATGGTGCAATATGAGTAAGGAAGATGTGGAGATAAAAAGAGCAAGAAAATATCTCCAGAAAAGTAAAAAGGAAATTACCAGAATAAAGTTACTTTTACTGGATAGTAATTGATTCAGTTAGCCTAACCAAGTACTTAAAGGAGTAGTTACAAGCATTAAATGTTAACTTTGACCAAGCCACAAGAGGATGACACATGGCAAAATCTCCTCCCTTAAGATCAAAACTTGGCTAGCAAGAATTAATTCCAACCACTAGATGAAACTTAGATAGGCAGACTCAATCTCACCAATTGAATAAAGCTTAGGTGGCAAGACTTAATCTCAACCATTGGATGAAACTTGGATGACAATATTTAAAATCATCCCTTAAGATAAAGACTTGGTTACCAAGATTTAATCACACCCATAAGGTTAAACTTGATCTCCAAGGAAGCATTACAGCCACTTATTCCTTTTTTCATAGAATTTTAAAACACCATTTCTTCCTCACTTGGTCGGCCACCTCTCCCCCTCCAAGAGCCAAACTCTTAACCATTTCCAAGCACCAAGAAGAAGAATAAAAGTTCCACACAATCAAGGTAAGTCATCCATCCAAACCAACATGTTCTCCTAAGCTTTGCAACTCCCTCTACAATCCTATCGGTTTCTTTTCTTGATTAAGTCCCTCTTTTGGAAGATGAAAAGTTATGGGGAGGAGTTTTCCAATTCATGTTTTGATAAGGAAAAGTTGCATTTGAGTTAGATAAAGCATGGAAAGTTGTTTGGAAGCAAGGATAAGCAAGTATACATGCTAAAAGTTTGAAAACTCCTAAATCCTATTATTTTGCTGATTTTCGGCAGCCAATAAATATAATAAGAGGAGTGTAATTTTTGATGATTTTAATGATTCCAATAGCTTTAGAATGAAAAATTGTGTAGGGGCAAAAGTGAGAAAAGGGCTTAGGAAGTATTTGAAGTCATAAGAACAAGTTTCAAAGTTTTAAGGGTCCTGAAAGAGCAATAAATGTAATATTGCGTTTTTATGTTTTTCTTGCAAAGTTGATGGCTTGAACTTGATGATTATATTCTTGTATTATTTTTAGGAAGATAAAACATCAAAGAACTCATTGGGAAAGTAAGCAAGAAAGGATTCAAGTCTCAAGGGAATTAAGAGATCAGGGTAGCAAAACCCTCTAACCTTAAACCAAGTTGCTTTGAAAATGTGTTGTGAACCATGCATGACTTGTATTGAAAATTATGTTGATTGAAAGTGTGAATGTGTCCTTTTGTGTGCTATGGCCATATATGCATTTAATTGTTACATGTTGCATATTTCATGAACGCACACTTATATTGAAAGTTGTCATGCATTTCTGTAAAGTGTGTTTGAAAGTTTTACCATTGGGATTTTCCAAAATCTCATTATTCCCACTAACCATTTTAGATACAAGCTCAAGAAAGGGTAAGGGCAAAGTGGTTTATGCTTAAAGAGAGCCTTATGTTATGCTTTTGATGGAAGTTGTATAATTTGTTTGGAGTTTAGGTTAAGCATGTTTGTGGTCATGTAAATATAAACCTCTACATGAAAATTAGTGAACCTATGTGTATACATGCATAATACAATTTAAAGAAGCTAGACAAGTTAGCATGCAATAAAGGTGAACTTGCAAAAGTTTAAGAGGTTTACCAGAGTTTTAGAAAAATGAAGTTTTCAAGTTAAGGGGTTCCAAAACCCTCAAATTTGCCCAAATTTTGAGTGGTGAGGAAAAATAGCAAATGAGGTCCTAATGAGTTGAAACTTTTCAGTTAAACACTAAACATCCCAAGCTTTAAAATGAACCAAAGTTTTCTAAATTTGAATGTGTAGGTAAAGAGTTCTGGTCTTCCAAAATTTGAAGGAAAAATTAGGAAAAAGAAAAGTGACCATTTGAACAGTAATTTTTCACAGAATTAACTGTATCAAAAGGGCAAGTATTTGGACCAATGCATATTTTTTTTACCTTGAGATAACTTTATAAGCTTAATTAAGAAATTGGAACCACTCAATTTTGAGTTTTCTAGAATTAGTTATGATTTTTTAAAGTTGGGCCAGAAATCTGGAAAATTGACCAAATTAATAGTAACTTGTTTTTGTAATTTTTCAATCTAACTTCTTTGGTCAATATGAGTTATCCAAGGCCCAAAAGTGGTTCATTAGTGATCTAATATGAAGCTTATGGGGGTCAATAAGGAGTGTTACACTGAGCCTAGAGATACAGCAATAGACAGCTATTTATCCCCAGTAGTTAAATGATTTCCGTATAAGCAAGTACACAACTCAGATGACCATAGTACTAAGGGTAAAGGAAAACTAGATAGCATCTCATCAAGATATAGATGATGATAAAGAGAGAAAGAAGTGATATGGCACACCCCATAATAGTAAATGCATGTAATATAGAGCTTAGAGATGCCTTAAGAGATACAATTTAAACGAGTGATATTTCACTATGTTTTCAGGCATCGCAGAAGGTGTGACCCTCAGGCCAAGTATAAAAATGAGAAATAAATTCTCATCAGTGAATGCCACTGCTAAGTAAGTAAGAAAGCTAAGAAAGATTCCCTGATTCAGATAAGGTACGTTGCATTATAATGAGAAGATGAAGTACCTAACAGAAAGCATACATGAGAAAGCTTTAGCCAAAGAGTATCTATCTAAAGATAATTAGCATGGTGATTTTCTTATGCCATCGACGTAGTTAGGCGTACGCTATTTAAAGTCACGCAATTAGGTGAGCCACTTCCTGATAGACAAGAATAAGGGTAAATTCTTGATAGACAGGGATTAAGTGGGACCAATCGCCGCAGTTAGGCGAGCTACTTCTTGATAGACAAGGAGAAAAGCATATTCTTGATAGACAGGAACCAAATAAGACTCTAATGGTAAATCATTGTGTGCTTCCTATATTGTCCCACCAGAGCAAGAAGGCATAAAAGAAAGGCACATATAGCAAGCTATTCTCAACAAGAAAAGAGAGAAATTAAGTTAACAGTAGTTAGGGACATAATACCTTGAATAGTTTGGGAACCAAATAAACCAGTGAGATGTAAAGAATTCACTTCCTCCCTCTGCAACGTTATAGTAGTGATTAGAAAAGCAGTAAGGATTATTGAATCTTGAGATATGGTAGCTTGTCACAGAACAGAAATTGAATGAGTTAGCCAAAGGAATGAATCAATGTCTGACAGTTTAAATAGTATAGCAAAAGATGTGTTGAAAAAGATGATCTAAGAAGCATAAAAGGAACAAAGAAGTTCTAAGGTAGTTCTAAAGAGGTAAAGAGGAATGAGCAAGGCCTAAGAAGACATGTTGGCTTCTGCAATTAATCTTGGGGAATTATCAGATTAGCTACCACTAAGGATAGACCACTTAATCTTACCTTATGCTTAATGGTCTAAAAGTTCAAAAGGGTAAAATAACGCTAGTATCAGCAATTTCAAAGATCAAAAGAGGCGATATGCCTTCAGAAGAGCGATATAGCTCTTACAGTCATAGCAGACCTAGTTAACAATAAACAAAGAGCCTTTATGCCTCAGAGTCATAAGCATTATGCTGCTCTTTGGGATGGGAGAATGAGATGACTAAGGGCTAAGATTAAGATAAGAAGGAGTCCTCATGATGGTTAGCTAGTATAGAGAGAGTACCCTTGATTATTTCTACGGATAGCCTGACTGTCAATTAGGATAAGCTTATTCCAAATTCCTTAGATGAGGAAGTAAAGTAAGTCAAGAGCAAAGTTATAAGTCTTGAATGAGTTATATTCAAGCTAGCTAAAGAGCAAGATAAGCTTGAGAAGCGAGGTTAGAAAGCTTCACAGATTAAAGCTTAAGGCCTCTAATAAAATTGTGAGTAGACAATCATAAGGCTAGCTAAATAATAAGAGATCTAGAAAGTAGAGTAAAAATTTTTCTGAGCTAGGAAAGCACAGAAGAACCAAGGGAAGTGAGAGATTTTAAAAGTTCCCTATTGGAGTGCTTAAGTTCATAAAAGAATATTATATCTCTTCAAAGCCTACTATGAGGCTATAAGCATGAGTTAAGAGGGAAGCGAAAGAGAGAAACTCTATATGCTGCATAAACTCACCAGGTATTCAGAGAAAAGACCTAACACTACTACTAACTATACTTTTTATTATAGAAATCTGCATCCTTTTTCTTAAAAAAGGGAGTAAAAAGTGAAGGCGGTGGCAGTTTTGAAATTATAGGAAAAATTTAGGGACCTTTAGGCGCCCTATACAAGTATAGGGCACTGAAGGGCGCCACTTTAGGCGCCCTATTCAGTAAATAGGGCACCATAGGGTGCCTCAAGGGGAGCCCTATGGTGCCCTTTCTATGGAAAAGAGCGCCATAGGGGTGCCCTTCAGCGCCCTAATTCTTTAAGGGCACCATAGGGGCGCGCCCAACCTATATATTTGGTGCCCTTTATTAATATATCGTTTCTCCTGCTCACTGCTCCCTCTCTCTTCAGTTTCCCGCTCGTTGCTCCCTCTCGCTCAATTGTCACTGCTGTTCTCTCTTCCTCATCATTGCTGCTCCCTCTCTATCATGCCATCGCTCAGTCCGCTATGCCGTTTGCCCAGTCGTCACCATCCGCCACTCGCCTCACCTTATCCACTCGCCTCGCAGCTCGTCTCAGTCCGTGCGCCTCATCGCTGCTCAGTCCATCACGCCTCCGTCTCATCCTCATAGCTGTAAATCATCACTCGCGTATTTTTTTCCTCTTTTTTTCTGCATGTCCATCATTGTAATGTGGAACTGATAAAGATTGCATGCATATCTTAGTGAGTGTCATATAAAAATTTGGATTGCATGAAGATCTTATGATTACAGCTGCAAGTGATTTAGAGATCTTAGTGAGTGCCACATAATAATTTTTGGGTATAAATGATTGCATGCAGATCAAGCCTATTCTAATGTGGAGCTGATAAAGATAAGCCAATATCATTGTGTTATAAAGTCAAGCGCTTTATATAACAAGGGTAATTTATTAATAGGTAGCTTTGCTAATTGAAAATATTATTATTTTTTAATTCACATAAAATTAAATTATGAAATGCGAATAGTGCTGCTTGTCATTTTCTCTATTTTACATGATGTAAACATTATTTTCCCATATGCTAGGTGAAATCTTTTCTTGAATATCATGCAATTAAAAATAGATGATAAAATAGGTACAATAAATAATAATCTATTCTCTCATCACAATTCCTCAATCACTACTATAAAAGGTACTTTTTACGCCCTATTTTTAACCCAATAGACGCCCTTTCTCGGGGATGTAAATGTGAGGGAGTAGAAAGTTAGGGCCTACGGTGCCATATTTTTGGAGAGGCGCCATATGTGAGACCTACAGCGCCCTATATTGGAAAGTAGGGCTGTTGGGATTAGGACGTACACGCAGCGGAATTTAATTGGCTAATCCCTAGGATGTGATTGGCTTCACCCAAGTCTTTCATTGAAAATGACTTTCCTAACCAAGACTTGACACTCTGCAAGGTAGGAATGACATTTCCAATGAGTAAGATGTCATCAACATAAAGCACCAGGAATACAACTGTGCTCCCACTGACTTTCTTGTAAACACAATGTTCATCCATATTTTGAATGAAGCCAAACTCTTTGACTAATTCATCAAAACAATGATTCCAACTCCGTGAGGCCTGCTTTAATCCATAAATGGACCGTTGAAGCTTGCATACCTTACCAGAGTCCTTTGAACGCACAAATCCTTTAGGCTGTGTCATGTGCACATCCTCAAGTAGCTTTCCATTAAAGAAAGCTGTCTTGATGTCCATCTGCCATATTTCATAGTCATAATATGCTGTAATGGCAAGAAGGATTCTGATTAACTTGGCCTACTGGGGAAAAGGTTTCATCACAGTCAACACCTTGAGTTTGTGTGAATACTTTTGCAACCAGTCATGCCTTGAATACTAACATTGCCATCCATGTCAGTTTTCTCTTTAAAAACCCATTTACACCCAATGGTTTTTACACCTTCAGGTGGGTCAATCAAGGTCCATACTTGATTATCGTAGATGGATTACATTTCAGACTTCATGGCATCTGGCCACTTGTCAGAGTTTGTGATGCGATCCAGCAAGCTGATTTATCAAATTCAAAAGAGCCTCTCAAATTCCAAGTGGAACAATCCCAAGAGCAAGAACCAAGAGAATTAAGGAAGCATTGAAGCAAGAGGTTCTCACAAAACAAATGGAATTTGGATCAACAAAAGAGGATGAAGACTCCAAGGACGTCATTAACTTGATTTGGGCTGAAAATGGACTTGCAAATCCTATTTTGGGCTTGGAGGCTTCAAATGAAAGGGCTTGGACAATGGGCTATGCATATGAGGACTCATTCTGGCCTAAATAATCACATTTTGGGCCTAAAATTCTGATTAGTTATTGCTT
>JANTPZ010143939.1:0-10740 GCA_025593235.1 Vachellia pachyceras | reverse complement strand
ATCAGATGATGCGCCAATTTTAGAAAAGGGGACATAAGCGTGGGAACAGAGTGACTAAAATTTTGTTGACCCGAGGTACAGAATTCAAATTCTCTGTCAACTTTAAATTTGTCCATTCTCAGTTTCTTTTTATGTTGTGTCTATTGGTAATATAAACGTTAGTATAATATTTATCTTTAGAATATACAATTTAAATAAAAAATGCACTTCTTGATTATATTTTTATGTACTATCAAAATATATTGCTAGGAAAATTTTAATTATATAATTTATAACAGATTTTTATAAAGACTGTGATATAACATTTATTTTTTCTTCGCAAAACGTTAGCAGTATAATGTATTTATTGCAAGGTATGTACTTGAGAAAAAGGAGAATGATTATATATGAATTAGGTGACGAAGCAATTAAACGCTCAACGACCAAAACCTACCTGGCTACCTTTCCATGACGGCACTATGGTCTCACATCAATTTTACTCAGTTATGTAATTACAATGTCATTTTTTTATTTTTAATCTAAAAGCTAATTCACTTTTTATATATTTATCATTTTATTCCACTGATTTGCTCACCGTCTCTTAAGCATGTGATGTATAAAGTAATAGTATATGTAATATTTGATATAAGAGTCGATTGACTTGTTTTTTAAATATTTCAAAGACAATAAAATTATTTAATTATAATATTAAATAGTTATATATATCATTATATTTTATACTAGTCTACAAATTAAGTAAATTACTTTACCAAAAATAATAAATATAATGTTCAATAATTACCTTATTTATTCTCGCCTAAAAAGGTCAGCCGTTTATATTAAATGCCGGATGCACTAATTATTTATTAGTGGTCAGTAAAAACTCAGTTTCCCTTGGGGGTTAAGTCTCTCACGCACGTAGACGAACCTAAGAAGCACAACTCCAACTAGTACCGGTAATGCGGGTTGGGCTTTGATGGGTTGGCAAAAGTCAACTGATTTCATCCCGCCATCTTCAACCCGCGGGTTGGAGGGTCAGCCCGCTTAAACCGTTTTTTTATTTTTTTTGAAAAATATAGATTCTATGTATTTTTTTTACTTTTTTTTCATCCCAATATTTTTTACAAAGAAAAAATTAATATTAAATTCTATTTTAGGAAATTAATGAACACTTATTCACAGAATTTGAAAGAGAATATCATAAATATGTAATTTTATCGAAAAAAACTGTGTAAAAAAAGGAAAAAGAATTTATTTTTATTTTTTATAAAAAAAATAAAAAGCTGGCGGATTGGGAAATCTCAACCCGCCATCTGACGGATTAGCTCGCCCGAGCTGGCCCGCATTCCCAGTACTACCTCCAACATTAAAGAACCCACTTGAAGGGTTGCCTTCAAGTTAAAAATGAAGAAATACCAAAAGACACAAATCAAAAGTTAAAAAATGATAGTTTAGAATACGGTACAGAAATACTTTTACGTAAATCAAGGTAAATATGTAAAGGAGATTATCTCATTTTATAAAAAACACTGTTGAACATATGTTTTGGTGTTATATATAAAAGATGAACCAAAGTGAGTCAAACACGCTTTAAAAGGAAAGCAACTTTTGAGCATAATCATTTCAGAAAGCCGCTTTAAAATGGTCTTCATCAATCCGATCTTAAAAAAAAAAGTGAGGCCATTAATTTTTCTAAATTTCTCAATCGGATCTTAAATACAATATAGTATTTTATATCTGCGACCATATAAACTTTATAGAAATATATATGTAAATGAGCCTCTTGAGGGATGATTCTGTTTTGGCAAACAAAAATTAGAAGGATGATTCTCCCGTATTGGAGCCATTTTATATTGAGTGTCGACAAATATCCCGATTCAAATATTTTTATATGTGTAAATAACTATTAGATTTTATTATGCATCCATTTATTTTTAAGATTTAAACCCACTTAAATTATTTATAGTTTTATATCAATAAACCTATTATTATTTATTTAAAAATAAAAAATACCCCACTGCCATAAGATCTTAGGTCCGTTATAAGATATTTTAAAAAGGAAATGATAGATAGGAGTGCTCAACATTTCCCGATCCCGAGCTTCCCGTCCCGATCCCGAGCTTTCGGGATGGGAAAATCCCGTCCCGAAAATTTTCGGGATGGGAAAAATAGGGATCGGGAAAAATAAAATTCGGGATCGGGATCGGGATTGGCATTTCCCGATCCCGATTTTTCCCGATCCCGAAAATAATATTTTTAATAATATAAATATATATTTTAATAATATAAATATATATTTTATATTTTAATAATATAAATATATATATTTTAATAATATATATTTTAAAAATATATATTTTAAAAAATATAAAAAAATCGGGAAATTCCCGATCCCGAAATTTCGGGAAAAATCGGGATGGGGATAAAAAATTGATCCCGAACCCTTTTCAAAATCGGGATTGGTATTTCGCGATCCGTCCCGTTCCGAGAGCAGCCGTAATGATAGATGAATTAAAGGGGAGTGAAATAATACAGCCAAAACGTTTTTTTTAAATGATTGTACGACTTTGTCTGCAATCTGAGCACAACACAGGCATTTGTCTATCGTGTACGGCTCCGATCAGTTCCTTTCTCCCCCTGTTCCAGCATTCACTCTCTTTTTAGAAAAAGACCGCTTCTATTTACTCTTTCACCATTTACACTATTTCTTTTAATTTGTACATTTTTATTTTTTCCCCCACCATTTCCAGTAAATTAAATGAGCTTTGGATTGACTTTTAAATGGCCGCACATGGCAAGGACGATCAGCCTCTGAGGAATGTGGCAATTCTCCAGCCACAAAAACTTTCAATTCAATGCTTTCTGTTTGTTAGCAAAGAAATTAAAGACATATAGAAAATAAAAGGTATGAACTACATTAATTTACAGGTATTGGTTAATTTTCGGATAAAAAACTCTTTAATGTGTGTAACTAATAGGATACATTTGGTAAAATATTATAAATTTAGAAAAAAAGTAAATTAAAATCTTATATTTGGAACACTTAGTTTTTTTTATTAAAAACACATAAGTATGCCAAATTTATTTCGTGATAAATAAATGTGAAAACATGTTTCATGTATTCAAAATTTAAAAAAAAAACTGAACCAGAACTAAAAGTTGTATATTGGTCAATTCATCCGAAGGGCCCATTGTGCAAAATACAACTGCAACACTCCATCGTGGGGTAACAAATATGTTAGTGTAGGCTCGATGAGGTCAACGAACAACCTGTTGAGGCCCAAGCTGAGGTCCATCGTATCAGCGTGTGTTTGGGGAGTGATTTCCAACCACGTTTATATAAGTCGATATAAAATTTCTCTCACATACTTATGTCGGAATCGAAAAATCATTCTCCCAACGGATCTAAACACGCACATCATTATAAAGAGTAGATTAGGCAGTGTTTACCGATGTGGGACTTCTAAACACTTTCAACATTCATGATCTGCATGTATTGACCAAAGTTGAGCAGCTTCGTCCGCTTTTAGTTTCCCAGAGGGAAGAGGCGGTCATCTCAGTACTCACATTTTGCCGCAGAAGGGTCGTCCCATTGATGCTTCCAGCTTATTTTCGTCGAAAGAGAAAAAGCTGATTGATTGGTGGGTGATCATGAGACAGCTCGCTTGAATCATGATCGAGCTGTTTATTTAGTACATATGGATGGCAAACAAACCAAGATTCATTCACTCAAAACTTGATGCTAATTCTTAGTGCCTGTGTGTTTTATTGATATACCTTTTTTTAAAACTTCATCTTTGGCATTTACATGCACGCACTGGTTCTTATTTCATGTGTTCAGTTCCCGAATCTTACAGTAGTTTCTTAATTCAAACCCCTTGTTTTGTTGTGTGTCCATGGCGAGATTTCTGGTTCAAGAAACAAAGCGATCGAGAAGACTGAAACTAAACCCAATGGCCATGGCCAAGGCCTAAATTCATCTTGTTACTGGTTGGATGCTTTAATTTTCTCACCAGCTGGCCGGGGTTGTAATAATATTTTTGCACTGCTCGATCGCAATATATTCTGCATATTACATTATGTTGATACTTCATGCTCTTGCCAGTTATTCAAGTTGAAATGTTATGAATGATCTATATTGGCACCTCTTCTTTCAGTATTTCATATCAACTTCCACTGTCCATTCACAATCTTGATCACTGGAGGAAATTTTCATTTCAATCATCAATGTGGTGGAGAACGATGAAGGGTGGAATTAGTTTTTACATACATACATACATACATATATATATATATTTGTTTCACTGTGTATTTTTATGGATTATCTAGCTGTCTTTCTCTCCTGGTCATCTTTGAATCAGGAGGGGTCAAAGTGTATATATCTTTTTACTAAAACAAGTGCTTTGAAAGTGTCTGGAATAAGAGACATTTGCCCCCACCCTTTTAGCGATTTGCCATGACATGCTAATTCCTTTGACAGGATATGATCCTACGTTATAGAAATTACGTGGGTTCTGTTTCATTAAGTTTAGCGGATGGGATTGTATCATTCGTGACTTAAAAATTAACATAGCTTGTTACCACCTCACTCCAACTTTTAATATAAGAACTAATTGATTTTTAAAAAAAAAATTAAGTAAACCATTTTGACTGATAATTTTGTCATTTTCCACCAAATTAATTTACTTAATTTATTAACTAATATATGACCTCCTGTTCTTAATATAAGAGGCAGTTGATTTCTTTTAAAAGATTATGAAAACTAATTAACTAATTTATTTATCAGTTTTCATAAAACTAATTTGCATGAGTTATAGACTAATATATAGTCCAATGATATACTAGATATAAGTATCTCAAAATATATATTACAATTAAATGATTTATTTAATTTTTTAATCTTTCAAAAAAATTCTACTAGTTTATATATTAAAGACCATATATAATACATTAAAAATGATATACGTAAAAATTTCAGAACATATGTTATACTTAAATAATTTATTTAATTTTTTTTAAATACATCAACCGATTCTTATACTAAAGATATATGTTGTTTACATATTGATCTAATCATCAAGTGTTCCCCGAGTTTGCTTATAAAATTAGCTCCGCTGTTATATTCACACCCCGACTTTGCATAAAGCTCCTCCGCATTATTTTACGTTCATGGATCTTCCGTCATTGTTCATGTATCCTACATAAGCCGTTCACAGATTTTAACAAATACAAAATCCTTTTGTAACATAAAAAATTTGGTCATTATTTTTTCTTGTGAAATTTTTTTTTGCCAAATGTAAACGTATTTTTAGTACTAATTTTTTTTTGATACAATTTTTAGTAGTAATATCGTTAATATGTTTCTGTCATTAGATTTGGTACTTTTTTTTTGGTCCCCTAATTTGTTCCTCCTGAAAACAAATTGGAACCAAGTCAAATTGAGGCCATCTCCATGTTAGAAGCAAGGCCCATGTCAGATGTAGCGATCCATTTATCTAGACTCAGCCCAGAACCAACCCTTCGGTGATTGATGATTCCTTGCCCTCCTTCCTTGTTATGTGGATCGTGAATTGCCTGCCTCCGAGTCGGGACTCTCTTTCGCGCACTATCAGCACCAGTCATGGCGGCTACCTGTGCTAGGAAATCCATCCAAATAGCTTCGGCCTCTGCGAGAGTCCAACTTTCTCGTCGTTCTTCATCTGCTTTTACTTCGGATGCCTCTAAACTCAGCGGATTAGGTTCGTGCAGACCCGCGTCTGCCTCTCGTGTTGCTGCGCACAAGCGCTCGCTCTCGTTCACGTGGTGAATTCTTCTTGCTTTGTTCGTACTATTACCTTTTTCTTTCTCAATATGTAACCCACATTTGGTGTTTCTGGAACCTAGTGATTATAGTATCCAGAGTATTAAGATCGCTGTGATCATAGTATCCAGAGCATTAAGTTCGCTGTGTATTCTTGAAGTAAATCGAATGTAGTTTTTTTTCCTTGCATTAGTCTCAACATTTCTTAACATTTAGGGGAGAATGATTTGTTTTGTTGTGCAATATTCAACAGTTTTTGCTTTCCCATAACTTTATTTGAAAGTCCTCCTTAACATTTTAGGATTGTTTTGTCCCTCTAATTCCTAAAATTTTTATACGTTGGTTGTGCTTTAGGCTTCCAAAGCAGTTGGCAGGCGCGCAGGTGTCTTTGATGCCATTGCATAGTGCTACTTCCTCTGCCTTGTTCACTTCTCTGCTATCTCTACACAGTAACAAGTGGGGCTGTCTATCTGAAGGTACTCTTGAATTTCCTTTCAAATTTGTCGTATCATTTTATTTATTAATCCCGTGGTTCACAATCTCATCTCTAGTCGGGTTTTCCGGAAAAATGGGGCACTAGTACATAACAGATACTTTAGTTTTTTTTTGTAAATTTAATTGTTGCCTTAATATAATTGTAATAATGAGGGCGATGATGCTCGGTTAATTTAGATGTTTTGGCCTTTTGGGTATAACATGCCATCCTTCTCCTCCAAACTTATGCAGTACTTTTCCTTCAAGTCCCATATTTTTTTGGTACATTTCATTGCTCAAGGTTTGCAACTCTTGCCGTAGAAAAGTAGCAACAGTATACGATGCGACAAATCTCAAGTCTGGACTAGGGAAGGATCTACAGGATTCGCTTCATATCTTTGCCTGTACCTGGAATGCTAAGAACAACTTTCAAGTGTTAGTTTCATTTAAGTGGAAGGGATAGGAAGTTTTTAACTGCGAGTTACTTCACAGCAACTTGAGGTTTAAAATTTTAGAGAAGGTCTTTGATTTTATTAATAGGCTAGATTTAGAATGAGTAATGATAGAAATGAAATGAAGGCCTCTCATACTAACATGATCTATGACTAATAAATTTGAAGGTGATTGCCAATAGAGACGTACCAGGCTTTTGAAATTGCTCCTGCTGCCAATTGCCAATAGGGTCTACTATGCTCTTAGGCTCCTCCTAGTCTTACCATATCAGTAATTGTCAGCACCCCCCCCCCCAATTTGATGCATTGCCTCAACAAGATTCTGGTTGGTATTAAAGTTTATAGAGAATAATCCTGTGAACTTTCTTGGTTTTGTTTTGTCCGTGAATTATCCAGCTAGACCAAATGAAGTGAAGGTTGTGTTTACTTGAAAAAAAGTTTGGTTGCTGCGAACTCTAGTTTTGGCTAAATCAGTTGTCCTTGGTGATTGTGTTATGTTGTCTGATATGGAGCTTAGATACTGTTATTTTGTGCATTGGAACCCCGGTCCTCAAACCTTGAAATTAAAGGGTTGTAACCAGAAGGATTGGCTATGCTATAGTTTAGCTAGGCTATGGGCTCTCTGGCCTTGACTTATATCAGTCTCTAATAGGAAATAAAATGTAGGCTGACTCTAGGAATGCTCATTTACTTTTTAATACATGTGCTATCCTGCATTCTCACCATCATGGTACCATAAAACTTCTTGCAGACACCTCATGAAGACTATCTTCATTGTAGCATCAGTCACATCTATGGAGGAGACTTCTGTGAATAGATTGGCTGAATGTACACTTGGGTTGCTGGAAGAAGCGCTTCTCTCCTCTTCCGTTCCTATGTTTTTACGGGTTCCCTGTTCTATGCAAGCAAAACAGGCTTTGTCTTTAAGTAGAGTGTTAGGCCTGCGAGCCCAACTAGGTCTTTCTGATTTACTAGTGATTGTTTTTCAAAGCTTTTATGCTTTCTACTGTACCTTGTGTCATATGAGTTTGTTTTGACTTCCAGAACTTAAATGGATCGCTTTCTTTCCTTTTTTATACAACTATCTGGCGTCCAGTACTGCTAACTAATCCAGATCCGAGCGTTATTGGGCCTAAATAAAAGTTAACTCTATTGGTGTGGTTTTTTTATTCACATGATTTGAAACCTCTTCCTTTTTTAAAGAGTATTAACCTTCTTGAATCCTTCGTTAGTAGCTGGCGTTGGCTGCATCTGCCTTTAACCTAAACTGATGGCTCTTTGCTTTGGATTTTATATGATATCCGATCCATTACCTATTCCTTGGTCCGAACGGATTTCCCCAAGCACTGAAGTTGAGTGTGCGTGTGTGGTAAGGGAAGAGAGTCAGGGTGTCAAGATCTTCATGGTTCGAGTTTCCAGACTTTTCAGCAAACTTGAAATTAGGGGAGTATAACTGACTTGGCTGTTTGATACTTTTGGACAATCGTTTGGAGCAGCTAATTTTGGCAGAATATTAAAGCAGGGTAAAACATGAGTGGTTGATTGATTGTGAAGGAATTGACATGTTTTGTCTATTTTTTTCTGTCTGGAGAAGTTTCCCTTTAGAAGGTAGGGGTTACATAAGTTGGGCCTTTGTGACCTGTGATTTCTATAGACTCATCCTATCAATGACATTGCCTCGTTGAATAATGAGTGCTTTCATTCTCATGTTCATTCTCATGTCAATTCTGAGTCCCTTCATTATCTTGCTTTCTTTTATTCAGATTGGACTTCTGTTTCATTCTCTACTTGGCAATCCTAATTCTTACTGTTGTTGTGACAGGTTTTGCAACACCTCTATAACACACCATGTAACCCGGATACCGTTAAGTGCAGCTTTTGCTTTCAACCCGTGACTTGTCACTGTACTGAATAATGTAACTTGATTAACTCTTCCTTGGAGACTCAGGTTTTCAAATTGTGCTCCGGTAACATTTTTGAAGATGTTTTTGCTTCTTGAGATTTTTGAAAGATCAGCCCTTTCCTTTCGGGCAACACACTTCAATCTGGGAGAGATTTTATCCTGTACAACTGTGACATTTTTGTTTGCTTGTATTCAAGATTAGAAAGAGAATCTAATACAAATGAAATTGATGATAAGTTCTATATTATATGACAACCTGAATGGCTGGATCTCTGGGTCCCAGCTTGCATTCTCGGGTTTTCACTGTCTAGAAATGGGAACCTGTTCATTGTTTTGGTTCCTTCTGGAGATCACGGTTGGAAGCCTGTTATGCACGAGTAATAATCTAACCTTTTCTGGGAGTACTAGACAAGACTATAACTGGTTCCAACTAGTACAAATTTGTCATGACGCAGACCAAGTCAAGAAGAAAGAATAAAAGCTGCAGTTGAGAGTGAATAATAGAAGACGCTACAGCTAGAATGTCGGCATTTCATCGAGCATCGTATGACCCTAGAATGTCCCCCCTTTTCAACCCTATAACTACTCATCGTAAGGACTTGATTATAAGAACTGGAGAAGGGGACACATATTTTGTTTGAAATGGTTGGCTTTTCACATTGCTCGGCTGGGCGTTTATGTCTCGTGTCTTTGCTTGAGAGACACGTCACCTGTTGACGAAGTTCCCGAGTGTAAAAAAGCAAAGGAAGGATCTTAGAAGCAAAGGGAATGGTCAGACCCAGGCATATTCTTCTACGCTTATCATTCACCACTGATTTGGGATTCCTTTAATTAATCAAGTCACTATTAATTATTAAATCACGCTTATCTATTCTTTTTTTAAAAAGATTAACTTAAAACTCCTTTCTTAACACTATTAAATTATGATCTGATGACTTTTGATATCCTTAATTGAGGGAATCTAATTATCGAAATGACTGGAATAGTAAATAAACCAAAACCTCTCTGGCTCTCGGCTATCGGTTATGACTAGTTGACTACTGCACATTTCACTTTCTCATGCTGGTTTATAATTGTTTGTTGTTATAAAGGCAGATATTCAGCCGGTTTGGAAAACTGTTGGAGGAATGCATTTTGTGCATGTTTAAGAAAATTTTTTCCCAACGGCAAGCCAAAACAAAATGTATTTTGAAATCCGTAAAAATAATCTCGCAATCCGTAAAATCATTTCAGAATCTGTAAACCCCTTTCTCCTAATGAATTTCCAAATACACTTTATGTGTGTTTGGAAATCCATCGAGAGAATGATTTCACATAAACCGAGATAAATATGTGAGAGAAGTTTTGTCTCGTTACGCAAACGTGATTGCCAAACATGTAACGTGAATACAATGCATCTCGATGGAGTAACCGTAGCTCTAATGTTAATATCGCTGCAAAACATTTTTATTTTCACTCTACTTGTGTTGCCCATCCCCGTTATTTAACTTCTGAAAGTTTTTGCTTCTCTCTGTTTTATACACAACGTATAAAATTAAATACCTACATGTGTCGCTTTAATGTCCTACTGGTCCTTTGACAGGAAATGATCACAACCAGTCCCGATCGTCCTTTGCAAAAAGTAGGCTACCTTGTATTTTCCCCCTTTTCCTCCTTTTTTTTGGGGGCCGGGGGGGGGGTTTCTTTCTTTATTTTCTTCACACCAAATTCCTGAACTATTTTTATGCTCAGTATCGTTTTTACTAATTTGTATTTATGCATATCGGGTCAAGAAAACAATTCTTGTATGACATTGTTGCCAACGATCGCAATGGAATTGATGTTGACAAGTAAGTCATGCTTTTCTGGATTTGCTTGATCGTTAACACTCGTGCTCTTGATGGAAATTATATATGATTTATGCATGTGCAGGTTTGGCTACATTGTTCGTGACACCCGTGCTTGTGGCCTAGGATGCAGCTTTCAGCCTGATAGGTGTTCATCCTTGTTCTGTGGTGTAGGCTTTTTTTGTTGGTGTGGCTGTTCTTTTTTATTTTTTGGGGCCAATATTGTGTGAATTTTCTCTTTGACAACATCTGCACTTATTTCCGGCTTCCATGCATCGGTTTCTTCTCAAAATGAGCAGATGTCAT
>JANTPZ010143936.1:0-21033 GCA_025593235.1 Vachellia pachyceras | reverse complement strand
CCTAATGCCATGAGAATAAAAATAACTTGAAGGCACGAGATTAATTGTCAATTTAAATTTTTTTTGTCATTTGTATTGTTATATTGCAAGTATTTCCTTTATTACCTTAACCTGAATTGTGATTGGTAAATTTAAGTTTGCGACTACTGGAAAGACATTTATTTTCAATATCTAATTTATATTTTGTCACCATAAAGATCTCAATTGAATATTTGACCATAAAGATCCACTTTTCTTTGAATCATTGTGAAGGAAATATATGACCACTTGAAGAATATGGTTATCCTTCCAAAAGGCTCATCCAAAATTGCTCCTGAAGTAGCAATATTGTGAAAGAGGTTTTAAGAAATGTATCTAATTATTTTCTTACCTCCTTATGGCTGAACAAAATAATGAGCTTTATTGAAAAATCATGAATCCCGTCCAACTGGCTCGAATCCGTTCTCAGAACTGAATGTAATATCTAACAAATATGTTTATGGCCTTGGATGTGGATGAGAGCATATATGTGACTACAATCGTGGGCGTGACCGTGGTCAGAATCATGATGGTTCAAATTCCCACTGAAGCATGGAATGATTGATAAGAACCATATAAAAGGGTAATATATAGGCATATGAGAATGACCTCAAAGGGTCACACTTAATTGTACTATATAGGCATAATCAACAAATTGAATATGCATTGGAAGCTCCAGAAGAACCAGTTTATATGAAACTTATTAAATTTCATAATATCCGTAGAAATGGATACCAAATGGAAATAAAAGTTATATGATCAGAAGTTGTATAATCTTGATCTCTTATGTTCATATCAAATGATGCCATATATTTTACCTAACATAAAATAGTTAGAAGCTATATTCATTTAATTATTATTATACTTATGGCACTATAAGTATATAAATATATAACTTATATAATTATATATGTGTGTGCATATGCATGTATATTCTTCCATTGTTAACCATATTTATTTCATTGTTGGTTTTATATCTATTTGCTTTTGCATTTCCTTCATTTTTCTTTGGCTTTGTATATAAGCGTATTTTATAGCATATGATAGTAAATCAGAAGTTTACAGAGACTGATGAATTTAATGTTTGATATGCATTAGTAAACCAGCAGTTTACTGATAAATTTAATGTATATCATAAGATAGTAAACCAGAAGTTCAATAATTAATACAAACCAACAGTTTGTTAATGTAAACCAGAAGTTTACTAATAAATTCAATGTTGGCCATAACCGGTTAGACCATCCCGGTTTAATTACAATGCGAAAAATGATTGAGAATAAATGTGGATATACCTTGAAGTGTCAATAGATACCACTATTTCTCATATGCTGCATGTTCCAATGGAAATATATTATGAGACCCTTATAAAGTTAAATGTAATGTGAGCATCTCACATTCTCAAAATAGATACAGGATTATAAGTATGGAAGGATAAACTCACATGGTGAACCATTTAGTTACCATATGGTTTTAATTGATGCATCAACTAAATGGTCTCATGTTTGTTTATTATCTTCTTGCAACCTGAAGTTTGCAAGATTATTTAGTGCTCGTTTGGGAACTCCGTTGGGAAAATGGATTTTGCAGATTTCGAGGCATTTTGGGAATTTCGAGATGGTTTTACAAATTTTAAGATGGTTTTTATGGATTTCAAGATGGTTTTTACAGATTTCGAGATGGTTTTGTCTCGGCTTACGTGCACCGTTTGGGAAAATGGCTTCCCAAACAGGCACTTACTCAATGAATTGTTAAGAGTATATTATCCTGATTATCCTATTACAAAAGGCTACCTTGATAGTGCTAGTGAATTTACTTCAATAGCCTTAAATGAGGATTGCATGTCTCTTGGACGCAAAATGGGCTAGTAGAATGATTGGTTAAATGGTTGCAACCCTTTTACATAAGATGTAATCTCCCATATTCTGCTTAGCCATTTTCTATACAACACTGTTAATTCGAATGATGCCAACAAATTATCGAAAGATTTCCCCCTTGCAAAGGTTTTTGATCAAAAACTTAATATTTCCTATTTTTGGGTATGTAATATATGTGCATTTAAAACCCAATGAATATATGCTGGCATGGTTTGCCAAGTGTCATTTTAAGAATTAGTTTCATCAACATCAGGGGGAGAAAATAAGCAGTTGGGTCAAGAGATTAGCTGGAATGAATTATCGATGGCTCATTTTGATCATCGGACAAAACAATGTGAACTGAAAGTTCAAAAGATAATTCATTTATAGAATTTAGCTAATCAAATGCCAGAAGTATTTACGGATCAACAAAGTCACATTCCCAGCTGCCAATGCTCCTATCAGAATTAATATCCCTGAAGGATAAACTATTATGGATGAATCTAAATCACGCTTGAAGCGTGGAAGGTCAATCGGTTCCAAAGATAAATATCCTCGAAAAGAAAAAGGAGAGCCCAGAAGAGATGGTCAAATCAAGGATAATCAAGAAAAGATAATATCTCTAGAAGAGTCATCTCCAGAAGAGAATTTGGTAGTCCCAGAAGAGACATAGGTACCTGATATATGTGAAAAAATGAGATCTCAATAAATTATGAATGGAACCGATGGGACCGAAATGAAGTCAACGTTGACGACATCTTTGCTTATAATGTAGCATATGATGTAATAAATACTAACGAGGATCATGAGTCAAAATCCATTAGTGCATGCCAACAAAGAAAAGATTGGCCCTTATGGAAAGATGCCATTAAGGCAGAATTAAAATTATTGGAAAAACGAAAAGTGTTTAGACCTGTAGTCCATATACCAAAAGATATAAAGCCTGTTGGATATAAATGGGTTTTCGTGAGGAAACAAAAATGAAAAGGGTGAAATTGTAAGATATAAGGTACGTCTTGTAGCCAAGGCTTTACACAAAGGCCTGGTATTGATTATGAAGAAACGTATTCACCTGTAGTGGATGCGACTATTTTTCTTATTTGATTAGTCTGGCTTTAAATGAAGGGCTTGATTTGCATCTAATGGATGTTGTGACTACCTATATATATGGCTTACTTGACAATGATATTTATATGAAAATCCCTGAAGGATTAAAAGTGCCAGAAGCACAAATAAGAGACAGCAACATCTAGTTCTCGAGAACAATACTCAATCAAGTTGAATAAGTCCCTGTATGGCCTGAAGCAATTAGGGTGCATGTGGTATAATCGTGTTCATGAATATTTGTTGAAAGAATGATATATGAATGATCCAATATGCCCATGCATTTTTATGAAAAATCCTGGAAGTGAGTTTGTCATAATTACCGTTTATGTAGATGATATCAACATCATTGGAACTCGTGAAGAGTTACCAAAGGCAATTAATTGTTTGAAGAAATAATTTGAAATGAAAGATTTAGGAAGAACGAAATTTTTTCTTGGATAATAGATTGAGTACATAAAAGATGAGATCTTTGTATATCAAGAAACTTATACAAAAAAGATCCTAGACCATTTTTATATGGATAAATCTCATCCATTATGTACTCCATTGGTTGTGAAGAAGGTGATGAAGAACTACTTTGTCCAGAAGTACCATATCTCAGTACTATTGAGAGGCACTGTGGATATGGGGATACTCTACTCAAATAAATCCAAGCACGAACTGGTTGGTTATGCAGATGTTGGATTTTTGTCTGATCCACATGATAGTAAATCACAAACTAGCTATATATTTACATGCGGAGGTGTAGCTATTTCATGGAGATCTATGAAGCAGTCTATATCAGCTACATCATCTAACCATGCTGAAATTCTAGCAATCCATGAATCAATTCGAGAATGTGTTTGGTTGAGGTCAAGGATAAATCACATACAGACAACTTGTAGTTTATCTTCTGGAAAAATAATCTTGACGATCCTATATGAGGATAATGCTACATGTATTGCCCAACTAAAAGAAGGGTACATCAAGGGTGATCGAACAAAACATATTTCACTGAAATTCTTCTTCACCCGTGATTTTCAAAGGGATGGTGAGATTAATATTCAACGTATCCGTTCCAATGAGAATCTTGCAGATTTATTCACCAAATCTCTTCCAGGTGTAATCTTTCAAAAGCTTGTCCATGGCAACGGTCTTCGCAAACTCAGAGATCTCAAGTGATGTTATCATGAGGGGGAGTCGATACACGCTGCACTCTTTTTCCCTTTTCTAGGTTTTATCCCACCGGGTTTTCCTAGAAAGGTTTTTAATGAGGCAGCTCTGAATAGTGTATCAATGAATGGTGTACTCTTTTCTTTGGCTAGGTTTTTGTCCCACTGGGTTTTTCTTAGGTAAAGTTTTTAATGAGGCACATTCATAATGGACATCCAAGGGGGAGTGTTATAAATATATTAATTATGTGGATGTCCATTGACTCTTCACTTCCCACATCATTATTACTGCACAGTCAGATTCATGAACAATACGAAAAGTCACAATGTATATTCATCTGTATTAAATACACTATTTATTTCATATGACCTTTGGTGGTCACCCCTGAAGGCCTATAAATAGAGGCTATGTATAAAGCATTTTGTTGATAGAACTTTGAAAGAAAATGAGAACTGTTCCCCATTTCTCTCCCTCTCTTCTCTTATTTTCTTATGCCTTATCCCAAATTCTCTTACTTTTATAACATTTCCAACTATTATTGTTGTAATCAAGGTTCAAAAAGCATAGTGAAGCGGTCCAAACAATGGTTTGTTGTATTAAAATAATATAAACTAATTCACAATAATTAATTTAATAAATTATATTTTATCTTTTAAAAATTAATTGATTAAAATCTTGAATAATATCTTACTTAATACATATTTTAAATTTTAAGAACCTAATTAAATATTAATAATGGAAAACAATTGGAATAAAATGAATTTATTTTCTTTTATTTTCTCTTAAGTAAAATAAATTTGTGTAATAGGAATTAGGGAAATTAAATTGACAAGGGCCCAAGCTCATCATGAGATATAAATAAAACTATAAAACCCTAACCCCATACCCCCCTCCATCTTTCTTTTCTCATAACAATACATCTTCAATTGAATGAATTATTTTTTTTTGGTTAAAAGCAAATAAAAAACAGGATGTTAAGCCTTAAAGGTTAGCTTTGTCATTTGCCCTTTGATTATTAGGTTAACAACTTAACATTGAAGAAGGGAGTCAAGCCACCTTGCATGTGGCCATGGAGGCTTAAGTGAGATCAATGGGAGGCGGATTCAACCGAGGCGACCATAGGAAAAAAGAGACGGAGAAGTCAATGGTAGGTGGTTTCATGAAAATCTTCAGCCCAAAATTCATGTTCATTCCATTCTTCTCTTTTTCAACCTCTCTCGTCTCCCATAATTTGTAATAATAATCTGTAGTTATCAAAATTGTTCTCAATCGCAGGTTTCCTTTTATTCATCTATCACAATATATGCTTCTCTTCTCCTTCTTCTTAATCCATCTTTGTCTATTCTTAGCTAACTATTTTTCATTTCTGAAGTTTGAACTGGATAACCCACCCAACCTATTGGTTTATCCAAGTTACTTCTGGTTCATACTGGTTTAAAGTGGTTCAAATCGATTCACAAGTTCCCCAGTTTAGGGGGTGAATAGACAAAACAAAGAATCGGTTCAATGATTCCCCGTCTGAACCGGCCAATTGAGTACGATTTTTCGAACCATGCTGTTAATTAAGAGGTTGTCATATGTACCCCTTGATGAACTCATAGGGTGTTATATACTTTGTTGTTTCGGTTTTAAACATTGTTAAGAGGATCGGTTTAATCTCAAATATAACATAACTTTAATATACTTGCCTCACATATGTATTACTTTTTTTTTCTAAATAATTACTTGTTACACACCCCAAAAGGGGTTTTCATAAAGTAGGGTATTTTAAGAAAACTGAGACACATTTATTTTAATTAATTTAATCAGTTTTCTTAATTATTGTAAATTGATTAATTTAACATTATATTTACCTAAATTCAACATCCAACATGTTAATATATTTATTATCATTCAATGTGTTTAGTTGTCAACAACCATTTTCCAAGTCTTAACAGATAAAGGAAGAACAAAATGGCAAATCGTGTTTGGTAGACATGAAAAAGGAACAACAAAATAGCAAAATGGCAAAATGACAAAACGGCTTTACAAGTTGCTTGAAATGGAGCATTCTATTCTAATTCATGCTCCCCATACAGTTTCAATTCGTGGCCATTTTTTTCCATTTCTTTTCTTTCTGATTAAAAACAATGGAAGTGACATTCTTTACTTTTTATTTGAATTTAAAAATCTCAATTGGAAGTAAGGGTGGGAAAAGGCCAGACGGCCTGTCAAGGGCCTATTGCCTGGCCTGCAAAAGCCTGAATAGGCCAGGCTTTTGTAGGCCCAGGCCCAAGCCTAGGCCGCCTAGCATGCCTGTTTGCTAAGACAGGTCAGGCCCAAGCTGTAGAAGTGGCCTGTTTTTACTTTTTTTTAATTGAAAATCAACCTAAATACATTACACTCACAAAACCCCTAGCTAGGTCATTCTCTCGTGTCTCATCTCTCGAGTCTCAACCTCGGCACTTGGCCCAAACGGCCAGATGCCCAGTCACAATCGCCCTCTTGAACTCGCCCTCTCGCCCTGTCAACGGCGTCGGCGATCCACTTGCTTCTGGAACCCAGTGCCTCACCGACAGCGTCTCTGCTTCCGAAAGTGTTCAGGTGTGTTCAGTCTCATCTCTGCTTCCGAAAGTGTTCAGCTTCTCTTTTGTCATTTCCAGAACATTTGCATACTTTGATCTTGTTTTCGATTCTGGGCGTGCGTGCGTGTATTACTTTCTGTGCGTGCATGTGTATCGCCAAGATCTTACAATGCCCCATCTAAATCATTGGTTTGTTTGACAATTAACCATACACAGGGAAAAGTTGATTTTCCCCAACTCCATGATTGAGCAGTGCCTATAGTACCAGTCCAGTTAGAATGTCTTCTAGTTTTGCAGTTACACTCATCTATCTTTGGTTATGTGATGAAAAGCAAAGTTGAGAAGTACTTTTCCAAATCTATACTAGAATGTACCATTTGTGGAGAGTCTAGTTTGCTAAAGTCCATTTCATCAGCATCATAATCAATATAAGGATCCACCTGAGAAACAAGCAGCATAGAAGTCGTATAGGTCCAAACAGATGACAAAAGATGGCAGAAGTTAATTGACTAATTTATTCATTCAAAATCAGAAGGTAAATGCATTTCTTCTACGCAAATTAAACTTTGTACGAGAAAAAAATAAGACACTATAATGAAGTAATCCCTTTTTCATTCAGTTAAGAAACTCATTCTGTAACAACTGTACATCAAACTATTTGTCAAATGCAAAAACTTTGCATAACGATATATGTAGTTACAATTAAAAACACAAACCTGTGGGTAGTCAGGACTCTAGAGCAGTGAAAAGTTTATGCTTTCTCTTCATGAATTGCCTATTTGACATTATGTAATATTATTTGTTAGTTCTGTCTCCCTTTCCAATAAATCAGCACCCACTTCTTTTGTATATCATATCAACTTGACTCAAGTAATTTGCTTTTGCTGTTAACACGTATTTTTATCAGTTTCTTCCTTCCTTCCATTTTTTTGGGTAATGTTCCTACTTCATTTCCCTCACTTTGAATATCATTGTCTTCACAGCTGTTTATTGGTGGCGGGGGATCTCCTAATCTGCCAATCCCATGGAAGGAAGTTGAAAGCAAGCTGTTTGTTCTTGATGCGGTTTGTATCATTATGTTTTAGTTTATACAACTTTATGCTTTGAGTGGGATGTTTTAGTTGTTTGCCATTATGAACATGCTTTCTTAGAAGAAAAATTCTTAATGTCTGGATTTCTTATGGGTTTCTGTTTTTGTTTATGAAATTTGGTTTAACATTGGGAAAAAATTTGGTTTATCATTGAGAAAAAGTTTGGTTTAAGTGTTTAACAGACTTGTATACAAGCCACAAGCCAGGCCTATAAAAGGCTCAGACTCAAGCCAAAAAATGGCCTGTACATAGGCCACAGGCCAGGCCAGACTTGTTCCCACCTCTAATTGGAAGTAGGCAAGGGTCTCATGGAGCAAAAAAATCACCATGAGACATTAAAGAAGTGGTTTTGGATTAGATTAAATACAAATGTGAAAAATATTTTTGCCATTTTCTTCTTTTTTTCTCCTTCAGTTTCCAATTCAAACAACTTTTAAGGAGGTATTTTCACATTTGCGGTTAATCTAAATCAGATCTAGTAGGATTCGAACTTTATTTCATGATTTCTAGAGATACTATGGTGATTTTTTTCTCTTTTTTGAAACATGTGCATAATTTCCTCTATTTTTTAAATGATACTTTAACTTTTTTTTTTACAACGGATTGACTTGGACCGTTGATCTTTACATATGATCACATGGTGGTTTGACCGGGTCCAATTGAGCTACAAAAACCTACTTTTTTATAGTAATTTTTATTTCAAAAGGGCGAAAAGACTTAAAATGTTTTATTTTTTTACGTTGGAAACCCTTTATGTATTTTATTTCAAATTGAACTTTGTTTGTTATTTTCCTTTAAAAATAATTTCCCATTATGTATTTTCTATCAAAATCCTTTGGTTTAACTGATGGCAAGCACTTCTATAAATTTTTGCCCCAACAAGAAGTTATGAGTTAGACCTCTAGAGCACTATTACAATAGACACTTGATGTTCATTTTTTTATACTTCTCACATGGCCATTTCGTGCTAGACGTCTATGTTAGGGACATTATAAGTATGTGGCTATCATATCCATTAAGAACTAGACGTGTCTTTACAAAAAAAAAAAAATAGGAGTAATGGGATGTGACACATTCACTCAACCAAAAATCATTTTGTAGCGAATCATTTATTAAGAAAATAAATAAAATTAACACAAAAGTAGAAAAAAGAAATAATGGTAACCTGGTTATGGGCAAACAACAGGAATTGAACCGCACATGGTGGATTCAAAACCCACTGCCTTGCCTTGATCCATTTATAGAAGGATTAGAACCTATTCAAGTTTTTTACGACAACAAGGCAGCTATTCACATTGAAAATAACACAATTTTTCATGAGAGAACCAAACATATTGGAATAGACTGCCATTTTGTTAGAGACAAGTTATAAAATGGAGTTATTGACTTGAGACATGTACCAAGTAAGGAACAACAGGTAGACATACTTACCAAAGGATTGGGAAAATATCACAACAGATAATGGACAAGTTAGGGACCATAAATCTATCTTACCCTCAAACTTGAGGAGAGTGTAAGGAAGACAATGGTCCTAGTTGGGAATGATTGTGAAGAGCCTAAACGCATGTTCAATAGTGTTTTTCTGCAATACGAGATAATATCCTTCACATATTTACCTCAATTTGCTAAATGTGATTGTCTACCTCGTTCCCAGACGGGATCTATATATAGTAGGATATAAGTGTATTTACATAGTTTTGATTCCTTATAATTGGCCCATATGTGTAGATATGCATAAATGCTTGCTTATCAGAGTCTATATACATGTAAGGGCCTAAACCATTGTACAGGATTCTTTATCATTATTCAGAAATACACAATACCCTTTACATATCTTTCTATCTTCAAAAATCAGTCATGCTACACCTTCATTTCCCTCTTCTTTGAGGCCACTCAGTGTCCTTATCACCCAATGTTTGACACAGTGGCGGAGCCAAGACCTCAGAGTAGTAGGAGCAACTTTTTTTATTTTCAAGTAAATGACAATAAGCTTGCTAGTATAGATAATTTGAGTGGGTTCAAATCTTAAATATCAGTGGGTGTATAATAAAAATCTAATAGTTATTACTTACAACAAAAATTTTTCAGTAGGGGCATTTGCCCACCTTGGCTAATATGTGGCTCCACCATTGGTTTGACATATTTTATGGATTTTATTACAAGATATCTAAGCAACCAACTGATATAAATTGAAGCTTTGCAATTAAGATGCCACTAAGTATTTTTGAATAAGGTGAGTTCACTTATCTTGTAATCTAACCCACCTCCCTTTTCTATTTTAATAGTGTCTATTTATTCTATTGGCCCTTCCATGATTTCCTAAAGTATAAGGAAACCCATCACTCACGTACACGCCCCTCCTAAACGAAACACAAAAAGGTATAAATAACAAACGTGAAAATTGTTACCTCCTACTGAGAAATACACAAAAGTGATGCCGGATTAAAAATTGAAGAAAAATATAAGTATCAATAAAATAATTTTATGTTTTTCTATGAAATCTCTTGAGAATATTTCATTCTAATTTTACGAGGGAAGGGTTTAAGATCCAAAACATTTATTTCTTTAAAATGAATAGCATCAACCTCATTCATATCATGAAGATTGCATAGGTATTGAATATTTGGATTGACGCCGGAACTTCAAACTGAGATCATATCCTAGAATAGGAAATGAAAGAAGATAGATGGATTTAGAAAATAAATAATAAAAACTAAATAACCAATATATTATTATCAATTTAAAATATAAATTATATATTCATATTTGTAAATAGCTTATTTTAGGCTTCGACTCTAAGAAAGCACAGGGAAAAATTTTTTAGCTTAAATGATTCGAGTTTAAAAAACACAGCAAAGAAATATCCTATCTTAAATAATTGTAAATAATTTTTTAAACTGCTTCACAATAATGTGCTTTTTCAGTCAATAAAATAAACAATATATATAATTTCTTTTGGAAAAAATTTAAGAAAAACTCTTTTGTTTTGTTAAACAAATAAAACATTAAAACCACACGCTTCTTCGGTATCTTTGACCAAAGCTGGATACGTAGACACCTGGCGGCTCCTTGTTTGACAAAACCAATAAGGAAGAAAACAAAACAAACGCCGTTGCCCGGGATCGAACCCGGGTCACCCGCGTGACAGGCGGGAATACTCACCACTATACTACAACGACCTTGTTGAATATTCATTCAAAAATTATTTAATTTACTTATTTTAAGAAATTTTTTTAAAATGCATCAGGATACACTTTATCTAATTTTAACGTTAATATATTAAATAAAAAATATTGCGTATTAAATGGATAATGAAATCCGTTTTCCACTTTTCATCACTAGCAAATACATGCCATTAAAAATGTTTCTTATATATTTTTTTGACCTGAAAAATATTTCTTATATATACTACTTGACTTTTGCTTTTCGCCAATTTTACCTTTCTTGACCAAAAATATAGCCACACATTACATGTTTCCTGTACTTTCTTTGCAAACAGTTTTGCCTTTCCATTTCTATTAACTTTGATCCAAAAGAGGATAAACAATAATATCCAGATATTTTACTTCCCTGAAATACTTTTTTTTAAGAAAAAACTATGTCATGAAAGGAATTTTTTATTTATAAAATTATTCTCCTTATATTTCCATATCTATTAATATTCTCAGAATCAACCGAGAGATCAAGAAGATTTCCTACATGAATGTTGCAGCCACCTCATTCACAAACCTTTTCCTTCATGCCAAACACACCTAAACACACTGCAACAGCATCAAATTTATGAAACACCAATCCCAATATAATAAAGCAATCATCTCAGTAAATTATTAATAGCGAGAATCACAATTAAATTTTAACAAAGAGATATAACATCTAACAGGTTTTTAGAACTTGCCAAAGCCTCCAAATGACTTGTCAATGATAGAACCTTTGGGATTTATTAAATATTATGTCCATTGATTGTGAGCTAATTGTGATTTCAATATCTTCAAACCAATTGTGAAAGGCCCCAAATTCTTAATTGTGCTTAACCCAAAAAACAGGCCTTCATTTGTCTAAAAAATTGGCCAATTTAAGTAATCAACATAGGTGACAATCAATCAAATTGCATAATAGCAGGTGAAATCTGCAGATTCATTCAAACTCACCAAGCACCAATACATGTACAGTGTGATGTTTCACAAGCTTCCACCTACCATCTGCCTTTGCACATGTTTGATTTACAATCTTCCAAGAATTTTTTTCCTCTCATCTTATTTAATTTACAAACGCATATTATTAGGCAGCAACTAATACCAAAAAAGGAGAGGGAAAAAGGAAAATTCATTCATCGAAAATTCGTTCCATTAGTCTGGTCACGGCTGTTTGAAGAGTTGCTTCCTCTAGTCTCAGCATATTGGTTACTGTTTGAACTAGAAGAACGGAACGGCCACAAAAATGAAAACGGATTTCTCCTTCCTTGGTTCTGCTGTTGGCTACGTTCTCTGCCCCTAAGGCTATCATTATTAGTGCTTTCTGAATTACTTCCTCCCAAATTACGACTAGCATGAGGGCTAACTTGTTCATGAGGTGGCAACTCAACACGGCAAACGGGCATGAGTTATGTTGCACCAACCAAGGGACAATACAATCAGAATGATAAATATGGCTACATGGCATCGCCCTTGCCTCAGAACCAAGTTCAAATTTGTCTTGACAAACTGAACATTGAGAGTCAGAAAGAAGATGAGCACGTGTGATTGTTATGGTAGGCATTGCATCAATTGAAGAACGTGAGGCTGGGGGCGGACCATGCCGATAACTCATAGTCAGCTGTTCAACAAGTTCTTCCAGTCCAGGCCCCATAAAGTAGTCACTAACATCGACACGCCTAGGACCGCCTCTAGGGACCTGACGATGAAATATCAAGTAAGGACCAGAACTTGTAAAACCCCAACTCTGATCAGGACCCATGGCTGATATGGATCGCCCTCTAACATCAAAGTTTGGGTTTCGTCCAGCCATTCTCTGCCTCACGATATTATCAACTGAATCTAGAAATATTGTTTCCGGGAATCTCCTCCCTGCAACAGCATGAATAGCGCCAAAAATATCACATGCTTGATGAAAATCTTCCATATGTCCCGTTCTTTGCATCTCGCCGAGTTCTATCGCAAAGCCTCCATCACAATAAGGGCATGCGAAATCTCTCAGTCCTCAGAGCTCATGCTACATAGGGAATTGCGGTGTCTATCATCAGACAGCTTGGTAAAAATAGGGTTCTGACCCTTGAAAACTTATTTTTCATTTTGTAGATTCCATAACAATTGACTCTAGTAAGGCCCAAATAAGGCAGCAAGAACGCTGAGTTGCCGTTTCAATCTCGGTTCCTTCATGAATAGCATTTCTTCCACATCCTACATTTAATGGAGCTAGTTGCATTATCAAAAAAAAAAAATACATAAGCTAAAGCCAGTTGGGGAGTTTGTTTTAGTAACAAATATATAAAACCTTAATCTTCTTTATTTCTCAAATTTATTATTTTTTTTCTCAAATTGCCTGTAATGATTGCAAGTATTAATGTGTATAATTAATAAGGATATAATTTTCAATAAAAATGATTAAAAGAGAGATTTTTAAAAAAATAAATTATTAATTTAATTAATTTTCTTAATTTAATTGATAGAACTTGAACTAAACATGATTAACCGTATTGAACTATTTAATATAAGATCCAATTAACTAATTTTAGGAGATTAAGGAAGTTAAATAAAATGTTTTAAAATACTTATATTTTAAATTTTTCTTCAAACCAATTTATCTGACTTCGAAATAATATATAATGTAATGATACATAAGTATTTTAGAAAGATCATGTAATATAGTTGGCAAAAAAGAGATCATCTAATATTTACTTTAGTTAAGTAATTTATTTATCTTCTTTAATATCCTCAAATTAGTCAACTGCTTATTATACTGAGGAGCAAAGGCAATATTAAACTATTTTTTATTGTAGAAGAATGGTGGTTAAATACTAATAGTAAACTTTTAACTGTATTAAACTTTGGAAAAACATGATTGATGGTGCATATATTTTAGGCTTGAAATAATATCTTTTTGTTGGAATGATATTGTTTTTCAGCTACAAGTTGGTATCCTTCTGCAGTAGGCAATCTTGTCCGAAGCATTGTGAGGCATTAAATGCAAACTTCTCAGAATTTGAACACTAAATCGTTACATCATAAGAGGAAATCATTTTCCGTTAGACTCAGTGTTTCATGGGCCGGTGTCAAGATGATTACTATATGCAAGTAATAGATGATTAAAAAGTTGTATGTACGTGCAAACAGGCTTTCTAACCACATGAATTTTGGATGAGAAGTAAAAGAGATATGAGTTTATATATTTGGACTAGCGCTATTTTTTCAACTTGATTTATAGTTTACGGGATAAAATTTATTGTTGTAGTAACATTTTCTTTTCTTTTGTTTTTGACCGATGTCCCATGAGAATCCCCTGGTTTAAGGAGAACCTTCTTCCAGTAAACTGAAAATACAAGTTGATCGCTATAGCTCCATTGCTACGCTGACCCAACTTAACGAGGTTGCTACTTATAAAAAAAGTAATTTTCAGGACCTTTTTATGGTTAGACTCGGGTAATGAAAAACCCACATATATTTTATCTTTATTTGGGTCATAAATTGTAACCGTTTAATCCTGAGGAGCATCGCATCATCTTAACCGATATTTGTGGAATATCTCTTAAGGATGGTACTTTTGAACGAGACTCATATTATTTTTTTTGCGGGTGTTATAGTCTACAAATAGTTCTATAATTTTTAGTACGGGAGTATTATATTTAGGCCATATATAAATTCTTGTGCAATTTACACTACAAATAAAATTTTATATTTACGATAGAAGGGAGTATACATAGTTTTATAGTTTTTCAATATAAAACTAAATATTTTGACGTGACAATTTGTCCAAGAGATTTGACCTTGTGCAGGTAATGTATAGTTTTTGTCCCAATTTTTCATTCAGCTGAGTCGTTTTGGATGGTGGTTGTTTTCTTTTGCTCAACTGTACACAGTCAAATGGCTGAGGTATAATTTATATAGATCTATAGTGCAAAGTTAATTCTCTATAAGAAAATGTGTAACTGTAAGTTGTAATAACAAAAAATTGGATCTCATTCAAATTAAAATATCAAATAATCAATTAAAATAAAAACTTCTTAAATGGAATCTAACTAGCCGTTACTCCTAATTTGTTCCTGCTATAGAGCACATCTAACGAATAGATAGAAGTGGTTAAATCGTCATATTAATTGTTTGAAGATGAAACGAATTGTCAAATTTACCATATTTAATTAAAATCACGAATTGTATCTGGAGAAGTTAAAAAATAAAGGAAAATTTATCTTCTGGTTCCTCCGATTTTGGCTCATTTGTATATCGATTCCTATATTTTGACTTGCTGCAACTCAAACCTTATAATTTTAGTTGTAACTCAATCCTTAAACTTTGATTCACTGCAACTCAGTAAATATATTATTTTTCTAAAATATATGGACTACATTACAAAATGGCTAAAACTATTGGACTGGGTTGCAGTAAGTTTAAAATTTAAGAACTGAGTTACAATCAAATTAAAATTATGAGTTCTGAGTTGCATCGAATCAAAAAACTGAGTTATAAGCTATAAGTTCGTCAAAATTTTAGGGACAAAGTATTAATTCTTCCTAAAATGTAGCAAATTGCATTTAACATCAATAAGGGCGACCTTAAAAAAATTGTAAGTAAACCTCTCACAGTGACTTAAAATAATTAAGGATCAAGTGGCCGAATACTATTTTTTTAAATTTTGGCTAGTCGATTAATAACGCCAAAGTGCCCTTTGACTTTTTTTTACGAGCTCAAATCTTTGATTTTTTTAACGAGCTCAAATGAGGAAGCTTCTTAAATTATAATAACAACCTATTATTAAAATCTCTTCGACCAAGTGTCCTTATCCGTTTAAGTTGAAACTTGACCATTTCATAGGTCTTGTTCTAGAAGCTTTCATCACAGTGACGCTGACCTTGAAGTTTTTTTTTGTTTGATGTCATCATGGTAGTTTGAAATGGTAGTAATGTCATTTTCATCATTATCCAAATCAAGTTTGACTTTTTGTTGACCAAACATATTAATTGACAGACCCATGTGTTACCTTCATCCGTTTTTTCGTTTTGGTCAGGGTAAAGCTACAAATTTGCGTTAAAAGTTTTTATTTAGAAGTTTTTCTTGGATGTAATATCATCTCAGAGGTTTTCAAATCATAACTTCTAAATAAAAGCTACAGAGTAACATTGCTTCTAAATAAAAACTTTCACATAAAAAAATAAATAGTCTTCACCCTTAAAAGGCAGAACTTTGGACCCTGAATTATATTCACTGGCAGGCCTACATATGTTTTAGGGGGTGCAGCTGCATCCCCCAACTTCCAAAAAATTAGGTATATATTAGTATTATGTTATTTATTTTGCACCCACTTATTTACTAATCTTAAACCACTAATTTTTTTTTGCTCAAATTCTTCTCAAAACATATTATGAATAAGTTGTACTTATCTTATGAAAAAATAGTTTACACCCCCTAAGCCAAAGCCCTGAGTCCACCACTGACTCGATTTTGTTGAACTCTTCAATGAAATAACAGATAACTACAACACCACCTAATTAGTGACATTAACAGTGACAACAACATAAGAAATTGTGACATTATAGAAGGCACAACCACCATCTTCTGTTCTCATCATAACACCAATATCTAAAGATGAGAGCCCTAAGAAGTAAGATGGTTGCCAAGTTGTTGGTTGTCGTGCTTTCCATTTCTGCTGTGTTTCTTCCAGTACATCTCGCCCGTAACGAGCCGAAACTTTGTGAGGTAGACGGTGTTCCTACCTGCTATCCAAGGGGAGGTGACCCTCCATCAACACTGCCAATACCTTACTTTAAAAGGCCACCACCACCGATCGAGACAACCAAGCCACCAAGCACCTGTGCCAATGAGCCTCAAAACTGATATGAATTGAATGAGGTTCCAGAGGGAGGCACTTCAATCCACCATCAACATATTATATAAGCCACCAGCAACATTCAATCCACCCACTTCCAGTTAGTCAGTACACACTACTTTCGGTTAGTAGCTTGAAAGTCCGTTGACTTTATTTTAGAAGACTAAAAAAGCTAAATATATTATTTTAAAATATTTATTTATATCTATCATTATATTATATATCAGTTTATATGACAAACAAATAATTTGAAGAAAAATGATAATATAAATACTTTTAAATAATTTATTTAGCTTCCTTAATCTTTTAAAAATGTCAGTTGTATGCTCTTGTATTAAGAAAAGTAGTAATGTATCTAAAGCATACATGTAAGAATAAGACTTGTTATGTGTTTTCATGTGTGATGTTTTTTATTCATATTATATATCAAGTACTGGGTGCTTGTGTATATTGTAATATTTTTAAAATGAAGAGATATAATTTTTTTTAAACATCCTTATAAATTAAAGAGTTTATATGAAGCGTTATGATATGGAGTTATAACATTAAAGTCATTTCTTCATGCATAACATAAAAGTTATAATTCTTCATAAAAAATCATTTTAATAATTATTGTTATTTAATCATTTAATTGTATTGGTTCATGAATTAACCAACGATTCTCATAAATCTAACATGTGGTTGTGACTTTTGTTGAAGGGGTGTTGTTTCAAGAGATACCACTTCAAACCATCTTTCTATACTCTATAAATACCCTCCCATTCTCTCTATTTAAGATTCGTAAAAAGATTAAACATGTAACCTTTCTCTTTAAGTGCACATAGAGATAAAGTCAAATTATTACTCTATACAAGCCATTGTGTATTTACTTAAGTGTTGAGAGTGTAATACCTACTTAATAACCTTCATTATATCTGTAGGAAATTTCGTAACGTAACTTGCATCATGTGATATAAGAATAGGTGGAAACAAAGTAAACCTGTTTCACAAAAAAAAAAAACAAATTAAACCTAAGGACTTCCCACACCTTAGAAATATAGTATATAACTTTCTTCCTCATCCCTGAAATCTTCACATAACCTCCCACTGCGTATGTATACTCCCTCGGCGATAAAATTATTGCTGCTCTTAAAAAGTCAATTTTCTTTCTCTTCCATCTACACAGAGTTCTAGTTTGGGTGGTAGCACAAAGTATTTGATGGAAAAGAAGGGCGGGGCATATTAGTATCAAATTTTCAGTGGTCAACATACAAAAATATCTGTACTTTTTTCCCTTCAAATGTGCTCTTGACACCATTAACAGATCTTGAGTGTAAAAATAATTATAATCATTCCAAAATGACCGTAAAATGCTACAGTTGCTTCATTCATCAATATTGATGGTCTGATTTAAACTTCTAACCAAATAAGTTAACAACAACGCTTAGTTGGGTTCCAGTTTCACTCCTAATTAATCTGTATTTGTTATCAAGTTTTTACCATTAGGACGGGAAGGAGTATAATGAAACTTAGACTGCATTGGCTATTACTGCATTTCTTTGACAACTTAATTTACTGAGACGAAAGAAAATAACATATCTTTATTTCATTATTTTACTTTGTGTTTTCTGTGATTTACTATGCACCATATTTTAATTATTCCAACAAATTCAAAGGTAAGTCTCTTTTCTTCATATGCGTTTTAAATATTTTCTGGAGTCCAGAATTCTAACAAAGGTAAAAATGATAATCAATGAATAAAAAAAACCTTTATAGGTTAATTTAGATGGAAGTTGAATATATACCCCAATGCCATATTGTAGTTGTAATTTCCTGTCACTGCATATTAAGTCAAACAAGACCCTAAAAACAATCAAAGTTGTTCCCCATTCCATTAACGATATGGTTCGATTCCAAACATGCCCTAAAGTTTAGTCCTATTTGTGTGTGTGTTAGAAAAATATATTTGTGCAAGACGAGATAAAACTTCTTTCACGTATTTACCTCGTAAACTGTAAATCATGTTAAAAAAAGTAATTTTTACCATTATTCCAAATGGAAACAAATTAATGTTTTGCCTCTGTGAGGATATAAGCTGATGAAAAGAGTTGGAGACATTCTTTCTAAAACGGTGTTGCTCCAATTACATCGTGAATTTTACAGATATTGAGGACTTGTAATCTTAATTAATTGGAATAACATTGTTTCTGATATAAAATTGGGTATCATCAAACCCACCAAGTTTTCTAATATAACTTGGATATATTAATATTATACGCTTGGAGGATTCAAATGCCAAAGTATGAGGAAATTTCCTATACTAGCCACAACTTGACCATTGAAATTCATTGAAAGAATTTTAAATTTTGTTAAACTCTTCAATGAAAGGACTGATAATTACAATTACATTTATTCCCTCATTTCTAAACTCTAACATCAAATTAAATTAATTTGTACCTCTTCTAATATCAGCATATTTGGGAAAACTATTTAATACTGACTGACATTATTAAAACATACATCTTATAAAAATGACAAAAATTTCATTCTAGGAGTACTTAATAGTAAATGATAGATCCATATTTTGCATGAAGAATATTAACCTTTTTGCATGCTATTTGAGCTTTATTGGGTTAATTAAAGGATATTGTGTTATAAAGAGATTAAAAGAAATTGTGGCCAATTTTGAGATATTTTACCACTCCTTAAGTCTCTATTCAAGTGAATGTGTGTTAATATGCAGGAATTTTAAAGGATCAAGGCCTCAAAATGCTCAAAATGCTCTCTGTGCCACATGCTTCAGCCAACAGAAATTTTGGCTGAAGCCAACGAGGATAAATTGCTCTCTGTGCCACATGTTTCAGCCAACAAGTTTGTTGGCTGAAGCCAACAACATCTAACGTCCGTACATCTACAGTAAATCACGTGGGCAACAAGCTGAAACAGAAAATGTAACCAATTTAGTTAGAATCCAACCAGAAACAGTGGAGAGGGTGCAATCTTTTACCCAACTTTATCCAAGATTCATTGCATTAACCAAGGAAGCATTGTTTTATCCATTGGTGAATACACCCTCAAAAGGAGACTCATCCTTTTATCCATTTTTTTTGGCACTTTCCAATATTCAAGCCAGCCATCCCTTGGAACACGAAAAGAAGAAAAAAAAAGCTGCAGGGATCTCTAAAAGAAAACACCACCTCTTTCATTCATCTCCATTCTTCCACTTCTCCATTCTCGTCAACGCAACGGATGCTCTCTTTTCTTTTCTTTTCCAGCTTTTGATCCACACATATACATCATCCCATTGCTCTCTTTTCATTCTTTCATCTCTTCCCTTCCACTCCATTTTTCGGTTAAAAAGGTTCTCTGCAAGTTCCAGAAATTAATCATCCCCCTTATTCCATTCTTGGTGATTTTTTTGTCTCTTCCCTTCCATCTACCTCCTACAAGCTCCACCTTCCAGATCTAGTCTCTCCCATTTTTCCAGATCTCCGTAGCTCCCTTCACCGAGTTCATCTTTCTGGAATCACCACCAGATCACACCATCCTGAGCTTCAGTAACAGCCAATCCACTTCCAGATTTCGCTTGATCAAGCTTCTGTCAGTCAGCCTCTACCGTCTCTTCATCTCAAGATCTTGACATCGAACACGTTAGTCATGGTGATGATTGGAGTCTGTTTCACCACCGTTGCTACTGCTATGAAGCTCTTCATGTCCAGCTGAATCTTGTATCTTCCCTAGGAGTCATGACCAAGCCAGAGCCTAATTGCCGGGGAGCTTTGTTTCTTTGGTTTTTAGTTAGTAGTTCTTTCCTAGCTATTAGTTATTCTTTGTAAAAAAAATTTAAATGAAAATACATCTGTTAGTGTTGTGAGTTGGGATTTGTGAGCCATTCTTTGTTGTTGAAACTTGTGAATGCTTGCTGTTTTAATTGCTCTAAATATGCATGACCAGATCTAAGGGACAAGAAATTGTTCCATTGGATCAAGAAATAAACAAAACTCTTAGAGCCTTAAGACAAGGGAAAGAGAGTGAGGACACAAATACTTCAATTCCACTTCCACAAGTACCTTTTGCACAGTCCTCACACACCACATTTAGAGCACCTTCATTTGATTCTTGTCATAACAGGGATAAATCTGATTCTACATCTGTGTTGGGTGATTATATTGATAATCATTTTGTAATGGAACCTAATGAGGGGCTACCCAGACCAAACAGAGAGCATTTAGA
>JANTPZ010143934.1:0-13386 GCA_025593235.1 Vachellia pachyceras | reverse complement strand
GTTCTTCTGCAACTTCAACCTCGACTGACTCAAAGGCATTAAATGCCATTAATGCAGAAGCAATTGGTCGATGAAGAGAGTAACGGCTATTGAATACAGTCTAACGGACAAATCAACAGAATTCATCTATAAAAGGACCAGCATTCATTACAGAGAAACAACAAGAATTCTGAGCATTTAAGTCTTCATTTACTACGCTTTCTCTGTAAAATCTTCATTCATATTTACTGAGCTTCATTATTAGCCATCTACTCTTTTGAGATATATTTAAGGCTGAAACACTTTGTAAATCTCTGAAAAGTCTCAAGGAAAGGGCCTTGAGTAAGTTTGGGTAAACGAGAGTTAGAAAACAGAGAGTGTCATACTCTGTTTGATTGAAAAGAGAAAGGGGGAGTGATTCCCAGATTGTAAAGGCTAGTGAAGCCTTGTCTTTTGCTGTTAGTGAATTTGGAAATCTCAGGAGTGCCCTGAGGACTGGACGTAGGTCAAGGAGACCGAACCAGGATAAGCTCTTCGTGTTCATACTTCTCTTTCCTTTTACTTTACATTTCTGAGAAGCTCAATTTGAGCTAAAATTTTATTAGACCAATTCACCCCCCCTCTTGGTCAAATCCTATTCTAACAGAAGAGAGATAGTGTATATAGCTCCTTTTCATGTACTTAAAGAGATGAATATGACTTTTATGTTGAAGAAGTTGCTGATGAGAAATGGGTTGGGTTTTGATCAGATACTTGGACGAGCACTAGGAAGGAAGGTGACTCGATCTCCCACAGGTTAGGACATTGGTGTCAGAACGGTGATGTTTTCATCATCTTCATCACTGGCTCTATCATCTCTCAAGCTCCCTTCAAGGCTCTCCATTATCAAATGCCATCGTGATGAGGTGTGTGTCCCTCAAAACCACCATTCACATTCTATATGTCACCGGCTAATTTAATAGAATAAAAAAGCGGTAATTAGTTTATTAAATTCATCTTAAATTTAAGAAATTTTCCAACTATATTTATATTAAATGAGGTCTTGAAGGTGGGAGATGAAAAATATAAAAATTTGCATTCAAGCATTAATTACAGGGGTAAAATTGATAGGTAAAATTAATTACTCCCCAAGTGATTTATGTTGAGGTTCAAAGAATTTTTCTTGAAATTATTTATATTGTGGATTGGAGATGGTGGTTGTTAAACAATCACGAAGAAAACCAGGAAGATGTAATAGGATAACCTATTTTAGCTGTTTATAGATATGTTTAGTTGTTAATGATTTGATTCGATTACTTAAATGATTTAGTTAATGGCCAAAAAATTTTCAGGTAAGAGAGCTGCCAGCAAAGGCGGAGGTGATTGCTTGGTCAGAGAAAACAGGAATTGAGATGTTTAGGTATGGAGATCACATCATGGGAATCCAAGGCCACCCTGAGCACACCAAAGACATTCTTCTTCACCTCCTTGATTGACTTATCCAACTCAATTTCATCATTGTAATATTGTATAGCTGATTCCACCTAATAAAATAATCCTTCTTCTTCTTGTTGTTGTTGTGTGTATGTGCGCGCGTGCGCATATCATGGTGTTTCAAATAGAAACTTGTGTTATTTGCATATCTAACTTTCACCTATTATTGATGGAAAGATTTAGTTGTTGATTAATCATGGTTTGTTGTATATTTAAGTTAGGCTTCACATAGGAAGCTAAGGCTTGTTGTATGTGTATATATATACAAATAATGGTTTTTTTTATCGAAACTTGTATTATGTACACTTCTAACTCTCACCAGCTATTGGTGAAAAGATTTTGTTGTTGATGAAGCACTGGTGAAAAGATTTTGTTGTTGATGAAGCACAATGATGTCATATGATTATATAGCTAACTCTATCTAGTGAGATAAGACTTGTTATGTGTATGTATACATATGGTTTTTCAGATAGAAACTTATGTTATATGCACTTCTAACCCATCTATTGTTGGTGAAAAATTAGTTGTTGATGAAGCACAATGTTTTTGTATGATCATATTGTTTGCTTCATCTAGAAAGATAAAGCTTGTTTTTGCTATATGTACATATGGTGGGTTTTTAAATTGAAACCAGTGTTTTATGCACTAGTAACTCACCCATTATCGATGGCAGCAGGAACCGTATGCAGCTGAGTGGCAAGAAAACTGGCTTTGAGGGAGCCGGATAAGGAGGCATGGAGGAGACTGTGCATTAGCTTTCTCAAAGGAAGGTTATGACAATGAAGTGAGAGAAGATACTCACAAAGAGAGAGAGAGAGAAAGGTTTTGTATTGAAGTTGGTTTTAGAAAGAGAAGAGTGAGAAAAGGTAACGGATGAAGAAGAGGGTTAATTTGTAAGGGTTGGCATCATTTTCCTTCATGATCAATTAAGTTCCACTTATGGGAAGAAAATAATATAAATCTTGCGATTCTTTGGATGGCCATAGAATGGATTAATTTTAGAAACATGCATAATTAGAAGGAAAAATGAAAGATTTTCAATTTAGCAGATGCTCAGATCGACGTTAAAGGAACACTAAGAACAATGCATTTTTAACATTGTGTGAATTCTGTGACTGGCTGAGGACGATAGAGGGCAATAAGATAAAATTAGTCAAGGGCAAAAGGAATTGAGAAGGTAACAGTTAACACCTTATATAAATCTAATGAAAGTAAAAGGTCAAATTGATTTAAGTTTTGATGTCACCTTTGTTGTAGAATAATAGATTAACTATTTTAGGCTAAATAAAAATTACAGTTTTGTTAAATTATGTCTAAACTACGTGGTTCCTTTTATAAAGTGTATGAATATCCTAAATTAAAGGTTGTGTAAATTTAATTTCTTTTCTTACTTAAATATCATCTATTACTTTAGATCGTATTTTCTATTAAATTTAATAAAAATAAAATAATATTTTTACTTTTACTTTTATATAGTTTTAAAGAAAGCTTCACCCGCAATATTCTTGTCATGTTACTTAATTTCCAACAGGAAAACTTGCCCTTTGGTTTGTAATTCAGAGTATGGTACCTGAATAATAATTGATTTAGTTTTAAATTCAATTAGGGAAAACATTTGAATATGATTTTTCATATCTATGCAGTTCAAAGACTTGATCTCATTCAATGCATATCAAATTTCAAACTTAATCCAAGCATTATTGGCGAAAATTCCTCATTTTAAAAATTTCAGTCTTTTTATTCACCAAAAAAAGAATTCAATCTTTTTTTAAAAAAATGGTACGGGATGGAGAAAAGCAAGTCAGCAGTCAACACCTATCAACCGTATCATAAAATTAGAAGAAAATAATTTTTATATAAATCGGCTATGAAGCTTGACATGAAGAGTTATGATCGAGGAAGCTGAATTTCAGTGAAAAATGGGTAAATAACGTATTATGAATTGTCTTCAACTCAAGAAAATGCTTTGAAGCTGACATGGGGACTTGGACAAGGAGACATGTCGTGTTCTTACATTTTTTTCCTTCAAACATAGATATCATCTTAACGAAAGTAATTCTATTTGAGATACTCTCGAACACTAATTAAATATGATCATTTCATTTAACATAAATTCAAATATTGACTTATTGTTGTGAGGGGTTAACCTTTCCACCTTTTGACTGTATCCTTACCTAATTGTTATTACTGATTAATACATAGAGAATGTCCATGTTTTTTTTTCTTGAGAGCTAACAGGTTGAGAAATGCAGAATGTGGAGGGCAATATTTAGGCCTTTATAAAGGACAGTGGTTTGGAAGTATTCATTGCTAACAAGTTCTCTTGCTTCTTATTTCTAAATGGAAATCAGTCAAGACTCACATAGCATTGTTTCTAATTAAGAGGAGCAGAACAAAACAAGTTGGAAATCTTGGCATAGCATGCATGGGAAACAGGAAAGAAGATGGTGGATTGATTAATTGGGATTCAAATGCTGATTTCATGGGGGCTGTAAAGTCCTATGAGGATCATTGGCTTAGTGTAGCTTGGTTGCCGATGTGCTTGTTTGGCAAGCACATTGCACATAAATCGAGACAAAACTCCTCTCACATACTTACCTTGACTTGCGTAAAATCACTCTCCCAATAGATTCCCAAACACACACAACACTGTAAACCTATATACTTGACCACTGTTGAAGTGATTCTCATAGCCCCTTGTCCATTAAACTATGTTAATATCTCTGCCTGTAAAATTCTTGCATAAGTGCGGAGATCTGTAACGATAAGTTTTGTCACCTCAAAAATTTTAAAAATGAACAATATCCCTCTGAGCCGTTAAAAATGTTAAGAGTGAGTTCAGTAAAGCTGTCCTACTTATGTTACCCAAAAAAAAAAAGATGTCCTACTTAAACTTGGATGCACTATTTGCATGGAAAGTTGTAGTCGAAGACGATGATCAGAAAAGATTCCATTAACATCAATGCCCCTTTAGTCTTCTTGTTGACTTAACTTTGTTAGGATGGGCTGAACCCTACTTTTGTGCAAGTGAAGTTCAGTGTGGAGAGAAAACAACAAAAAATAAGCTCAGAAAGCACAATTCAGACGGAAGGGCCTATGAGGCCAGCTCCATCTAACTTCAATCTGCATAGATAGGAAAATAAGAGTTCTTTGAATGTCGTATTTTCATGCGATTAAAATCATCGTTGTCATAATTGTTTAAAAAGAGAAACTTGTTTCGATCCAATTCAGTATGACAACCATCAATAGATCCACATACAAAGCATACCAAATAGACCAGTTACGGTATCCCATGATCAAAGTAGCAACAAATGAATACTAATGGTTTATGCAAAAGTCTTCTTTTAATCTTCCATAAAGGCCTTATTTAAATGAAGGCCACAATTACAGATGGAATAATTTTAATCATCAGAGATAGACTAGGATAGAGATACTGAAGTAGACTCATGGTGGAGATAATTTATTGCAGAAGGGTGGAGCAGAGGGAGAATAGCTCAAGTGCTCAATGAGACGCCAGAGTTCTTCCAGCACTCTGCTAGCATATCCATGTAGAATTGGCACTTGCTAATGTCATTCCCATAATTGTTAATGCACTGCAAGAAAACAATTCAACATCTCTAATGTCAGAGTATCTGTGGTTTTCTTATTTCAAACATAAGTAGCTTAAAACTGCATTAGGAAACCAATGAGATAATGACAGGTTCGGTTATTCATGCATCATCAACTGAAATCTTGAGTGATATATAATATACTGGATGCCATAATGATCCAATCACTAGGAACTCATAACATTAGTGAATACCTATTAATGCTTTTCTTAAGGAAATTAGAATTTCAAACATGTTTGGGTTAACAATACACTTTAAAACCAATAAGATAATCACATTGGTCCAGTTAGCAAAGCATCAACTGAATCATGAGAAAAATACAATGTACTCGATGATGCCATATAGATGCAATGATAAGGAATTCATGCCAAGCATGAAAAGCACACTCTGGACCATACATTTGAAACATATTTGACAACCCATAATAAGGAATTGTTAAAATAAGAACTTTCACGCAGATCTTGCATATCCTGCAGAATTTTAACTATATCATCTTTTGCTGCTCAAGATTTTTTTTGCTACTGTTCAAATCAAAGCATATAACGTTCAAAACATTAATTGAATTGTTGAATGTGAGAAATTCATGCTATGGTTATTCAGTAGTGCAAGTTAAGGTTTAATTTACAAGCCAACACATAGATGGCTAGAATAGGTAAGAAATGCATACGTCCTGGAAGGCCTTAATGTGAACACTACAGGCATCACTACCAAAACTGATTGCAGTTGGTGCAAGGGAGGCAGCAGCAGCCTCAATGACAATTGTTTCATGTTGAATAGTACAGGGACCCATCACAGCATCCACAGCCCTACGTGCTACAACACTGCCAGTTCCAAAAGCCATGCCTACAACAATTTTTCATCCATTAAGAACGAAGAAATTCATTTTCACAGGTCCCCATCTCGTACATTAAAATGAAATAATTATATTTGCTAACATACCTTGAGCAATGGTGGAACCAATGCCGCCAAGCAGAGAGCCGCCGCCACTAGTCTGAGCTGGAGCTGGAGGAGGAGCATGGTTAGCTGCAGCAAGAAACAGCCAAGGTTAGACAAAAATTAAACCATTTCTTAATGTTTGTGGTTGAGTAATACCAAAATTGTCACAAAAAATATTTTGGAAGTTACATTACATCTTCATCAATATTTCAATTCAAGAATAGCTTAACTGTGGTGAAAAAAACATTTCACCATTTTGGGAGATATGTTAAGAGCATGGCAAACAGCTCAACTTTGTAGACCAAAACAGAAAAAGGGACTTTTAACCATTTCTTGTATCATATTCTCATTTACCTGGCTGAGGAGGGGGCTACGAGCTGCTGCAAGACGAGGTACGGGACAAGAAGACCTTCCTGCAAAGATAACCATATCACAATGAATCACACAACTAGACCATGACCCCTTAGTGCAAGATACAGATTGTTGATTAGCTAGTTCATTGATTTCAGAATTTTGTAACCAAGACCAATAATAATTATAATCCAATATGTGACACCTCCTATTTCCCCCTATTTTCTTATTATATATCACTTATGAATCACTCTTGGGCTTTGGATAACTCAATTTGGGCTTTCTATGTGAACTTAAACTTTTCAAAAATGGAAAAGCGTGGTTACTGTTCAATGCCCTTTTTCCAGATTTCTGGCCCAATTTTGAAAAATCATAATTAATTCTAGAAAACTTGAAACTGAGTGATTCCAATTTCTAAATTTTGATTATTAAGTGAACTATATGGAAAAAATACTCATTGGTTTCCAATTCTTTCCCATTTGATACAATTTATTCAAAAGCCGCATACTGTTCAACATGGTTCACTCCATTTTTCCAGATTTTACCTCAATCTTTGGAAAATCATATCTCTTAACGTACACATCCAAAATTTGCAAAATTTATATCATTTAAAGCCTAGGATGTTTAGTTTCTGACTGGAAAATTTCAGCCCATTGTAGCTCATTTACTAGTTTTAACTGTTACTGGAAACAGATTCATTTTTCAGGGCCTTTGGAACCCCTTTAGCTTTGAAAACCAATTTTCTTAACCTACCTCTAACATGCATGATTATTCCTTTACCATCCTTGGTTACTTTTAGCTCATTTTCATGCATGCTTCATCACCCATCCACATGATACCTTTGAAGAGGTTTAGGTTACAAACATGACAACAACTTCAAGAAAGTATGCATCTTAACCATTTACACCAAAAAATGCAAGCAAAACATCATCTTCAAGCATCATTAACCTTTCCCTTACCCTTGCTTGAGATTGCACCTACATGGTTAGTTGTTGGATAATGAGATTTTGAAATCCCAATAGCGAAACTAACTAAACAAAAGTATTGTGAATATGCATGTAACAACCTTTTAACAACATATGAGCATGTGACATGTGATATGTTCAAACAACATTTTTATATGCATATGCCCATAGCAATCAAGATCACATTTCATACTCATATCATTCACTTCATTCATCACAAAAATCATGTATCATTCACAACAAAGTTTCATAAAACAGAAGTTTGGTTTAGTAGTCTTGCTACCTTTGTAAAGCTTCTCCTTTTTTAACTTAACTCCAAGGTTCTTTAGGATCCCTTCCAAATGTGCTCTTGAGGGTCTTAAAATCCTATAAATGATGGTATAAGATCTATGTAAATACACAACTAACAAGTTGACATAAAACTTGTAAAAACGCATAGAACTCTTTGTGGGTTTTTCAAGAGGCCTACAAGTTCAAGACTTGGTTTTTATGGTTCCTTAAACTTCTAAAATCCATCTCTTGGCTTTACCCTACACAAAAATTCATTTTAAAGTCAATGGAAGCATTAGAATCATCAAAATCCCACTCCTTCGATTTTTCACAGATTTTTGAAATAAACAGAAAAAAGGAGGGTTCTTGGATTTTTCAACTTTTGCTTATGAATACTTGTGTATTCTTGCTTCCAAATCATGATTCAAGCACCAAAATACTCAAACACATTTTCCCTTTTCAAGAATTCAAATGGACAGCATCTCCCCATAAACTGATGGTTCCCAAAGTTTCAACAACAACTCCCAACAACAACCAAAACAACAACAACCATCAAACACTCTTTACTACTTTGAAGAAGAGTTTGCAACCTTTTGTTTCTTTTAAAAACCTCTCATTTTTCATTTTCACCTTTTGAAATCCTTGCCTCTCATCTTCAAAAAGAGAGATTCCTTCAAGAAATCAAACCATTAGAAAGGTGAAGGAGGTTGCAAGACTCAAGAAAAGGAGGGAGCTTGGGCTTTACCTTGTGTGTGAGCTCTTTGTTCTACCTTGAGAGAGAGCAAAAATGGTGTCTTGGGAGGTTGAGAGAAGAGAGAAAAATTCAGACCATAGAGAGAGGGAAGGTGGATGGTTTTTGGGACGAGAGAGGGAGGAAATGACTAATTAAAGCCCTCTTGAATTAATGGATGGATAGGATTAAAACTTGGTCCCCAAGTTTGTCTCTTGAATGGAGAGGATCATGCCACTTGTCAAGCTATTGTGGTGAGTCAAAAGGTGTCATAATTACTCTCAACCACCACATTAATGACTTAGTTGGGCTGACTAGATACATCCTGTCCATTTACTTGATCCGATGGTACGCATTTCCGTAAAGTACCCTTTATACGGGTAATTATCTTTTTACTTTTTCGAAGACTTTCTCTCTCATGTGGCGCCATTCCCTAGGCCTCCTTGCCTAGGTGGCATCATGTCCTAGCCCATAGCATCTCCGGGTTTTCCTCGTAAGTCGTCAGGATTCCTCAATTTGCGTGCAACACCATAAAACAAGCTTCCAGCGGCCAATTTGACTTAAGGACATGGAAAAATTCTATATTTTTCCCTGATTCTCAAACTCTTTTCTACTTTTGCCATAATTTCCAAAATGCCATCACTTTTTCTACTCTTTCTTAATTCCAACCTTGCCCTTGGTTGACTTTGACATTTTTGGTCAACTTTGACTTTTTGTTGACTTTTGACCAAATTACCAAAATGTTCTTGTTATTCTTACTTAAAATCCTCATGACTAAGGACTTAGTCAATTATGATCCTTCTTATCTAAAGGCACTTACCTTATATCCATGGGCATTAAGTCATCACATAAATACTGGCTTAGCCTTAGTTCCACTCATAGGAATATGCGGATATTACGCAATAGCACTGCAAACGCTTAGATGATGGGGCCCAGCAAAAATTTCAAATGTTACAATAAACAATGTCCAACTAAGACATTGCCGTTTGCAATGTAACAGTCCGCAGAGCTTAGCATTATTCTCAATAAGGGGTAAAATACGCTTTTGCCAAGACTCCGAAAAATCTTGCTTACATAATCATCGGCTCACTCAATAACACACGTGTAATCAGAAATGAGAGAGAGCATGCTTCAATGTATCAAAGTTAATGGATTTTTTTAAAAAAACAGCCCCACAAAACCGAATATGATTTCCCAATTTTCAGGAAAGATGAAACTAGAGTTTCAGCAAAAGCGTAAACGCATAGGGTTCATTGAGAAAAAAATTTCAAGCGCACAAAATAAAACCCTATGAATCCCAATTCTATTCAGATAATGAAACAGGAAAATCGAAAAACAAAACCTAGACATCATCGAAGGGCAAATCCAATAGATTCCTAATAGATTGGCATCCAACATGAAATGTAAATCCATTTGAGGTCATTAAGTTACCACCGGAGCTGTGGCGAGGCATAGTTGGAGTATGGCTTTGAGGTGGCGGAAGACAATATTGAGAGACGAGGATGCTAGGGGAGGAACACAGAATATACTGTTCCAAAAACTAAAAAAATCACTAAATCCTTGAAGTGGAAAATTTATAGCCAGCTCTGCGGATTAGGGCGTAAATATAAGAGTTCTAGAACACTGTAGACTGTGTTAACGTGGAAGTACGATATTGATTGATTTTTGGTAATTGACGTGTTCAATTCTCAATTGTATACTCGTGATTGCAAATTTTTTATTTTTATTTATCCGAATGAATATTCTTTTTTAACATAAAATTTTTGAAAAAATGGTTGAGCTTACTAGCAAGGTTAAATCCCCCTTCCTCAGAAATCATATAAATGTTGGGTAGACAAGCTGTCAATTACCATTTATCTAAATACCCAAGAGTTAAGATGCCTTCCCATATATGAAATGTATGAAATACCTATGAACAAAGCAATAAATAAAATAAAATTTTACTCAAATTAGAATTTCCAACAAATAGATAGAATCCAAATTCTGAAAAGGAATTGAAAAATTCCACCTAGACTTATGGAGTTTTTTAAAGAATATCTGAACAAAAGTGGATTCCATTTCTACCATTATTGTGATATTCTATATTTCAATACAATTCGATTGGATATAAGAAAAATAAATGAATTGGGAATTCGAGTTGTTTATGGAATTTGGTTTTTTGGGGTTATAGTTGATGGTTTTTTCTCCATTATCTTTATTACCACTGCCAGAAAAATACCATTTAGCAACGGAAAAATCCATCGCTAAATGACTATTTTCAATTAAAAAATTTTCATTTAGCGACGGAAAATATTAGCGACCTTCATTTTAGCGGCGGAAAATAGTCATTTAGCGATGAATTTTCCGTCACTAAATGGTATTTTTCTGGTAGTGTACAGAACCATACATGAGATTGCAGTAGGGTTCGAACCCCTCCCGTACATGTCAATAAGGTTTGAGATTAATTTCTTTCAAATTTTAAAGTGCAAAAATTTGTCTCTTTCAATAAATATATTTCTACTATTTGAATTTGGGTCCCCTTAGTGTAATTGATGGAATAAAAGAATAAACTTAAATTGTGAACCATTGCAAACAGAAAGACTAAACCTCAAACCTGTAAGCTAAAATTGAGGGGAAAAAAACTAAAGCTCAAAACTAAAAAGAACATGAAACAAATTACCAAAAAATGACAATAGTGTAGATGTTACCAAAAAGAATAATTATTATTAATCTTAGCTGAATAAAGGAATGATCAATGATGAAATAGGGGTTGAAGAGCACATCCAAATACACCCAACTATTATATTTGCTGCAACGAGATAAGGGGAAACACATATCAAATCCTCCATTAGAAATACGTTAAATTTATTTAAAGGGATTAGTTCATCAAAACTTGGTAAATTAATGTTTGAAAGAGGTTGGATTTACCCACGATTCAAGAGCATGGTGAAATCTCTTTTCTTCCTAGATCATATCAATATTAGGTAGGGTGAACTACCAATTACCCTTAGATGTTCATCCGAAAGCTATGATGCCCCCCAAATGTCCCACTGGGGTTCGAACCTCCCCATTAAAAAATAGTCACAGTGCTTCTCTTTATCTTCATTATTATTATTAGATTTTCTATAAAAATAAAAAAATACACAAGAGGTAAAGATATAGAGAGATGGAGAAGATGAGAGAGAGTTGAATGGGAGGACAAAGAGGAGCCCTCTTTCATTTCATTGCATATCTTCAATGTGTGTACAACACATTTATTTATAGGGAACCAACATTGGATATTAAAACAAAGAGTTACAAGGAGAATAAAGCAACATAATTATACAATTAAATGTTACATGGGATAAATGCCAAAAGCTCTTTAATGGGAGGTTATAAGGTATAATACCATTCAATATAGGCAGGAAGGTGAAAAGTCATTCTTGAATGGTATGGAAATCCATATACTGCAATTACTTAACAAGATTTTTATTTTCTTTCTTTCTTTAAAAATTTGAATTTTAACTATATCCTTATCATTTTATTCAAATTAATGTATCTTTCAATTAAAATATCTTTTATTTGGTTATTATGTATTCCACTAATAATATTAATATCAATATATTATAATAAACTATTTATTCCTTGTACTCCTATAACTTATGAGAAAATGTAACTAATCCTCTAAAATTTTTGGTAGTTAGTGTGGTTAAAAAAATCCCTTTATCTTTTTAAATTTTTAGTTCTATATATTCCATTCAAAGATATTTTAGTAGATACTAGTGTAAAACACATTTGTTGGGGAAATAAGAGGAAGCATTTTTTTAGGAAAAAGGATTAAAAATAATTTCAAGTGATGTAATTAGAAAGAAAAAAGAGGATGTGCTGGTGCATGCAAGAATTCCCGGCATGCTAGGTCCACCGTTACACCAATGGTGAATATTTTTCCTTTTTGGTGGATGGGTTTAGTTGGGACGGCCTTTTTTTGTAAGGGTAATATAGGAATTTCATATTTTAAAGGTGTATAAATTAAAGAAATACCACAAAGAGTCCTTAACGTAAAATTTGATTGATTAATTTGAGGAGATTAAGAAAAATAAATAATTACATAGGATATGATTTCCGGTGATCAACGCCCCTTAGAGAAAAACTTTTAAGGCATTTTTTCCCTTTAACTGTAGCATAATTTATTCAATAAACATTTATCATTAGATTTGTTAACGGTGGGGCAACATTGCCACTTTTTTTTCTATCAAAAAAAAAACATTGCCACTTTTTTTAAAGTGCTTTTGGGCTAAAATTGCTTATTTTTTGTACTTTTTTAACCTTTAGAGAAAACTTGCTTATTTTTTGGCTCTAGTATCCTTTAGAGAAAACTTTCTATCATTTTTATCTTTTAACCTATTTTTCAATAGCCAAATTGATCGTTAGGTATCTACATAACATGACATTTAAATCTAAATTCTAAAAGAAGCCATTTGGAGAATGCGATGTAAATATAAGTGTAGGGTAGAATATATAGGTTAGAGGAGAAAAAAATAGGACTCAATTTGATTTTTATTTTGAAATCAAATTTCAAATTGTCCAAGTTACCTATAGAAAGACAGTGAATTCAGATTTCTTACAATTTAAATCCAAAATGTTAAAAAGAAAAATGAAATATAGAGAAATCTAAAACCAACATAACTGACTCTGAAAATTTTAAATTTCAAATACTTCATATACTATTACAGCACTTATAGAATCATTCCAATTTATTATATTACTTATTACAAAATAAAAAATCACAAAGTTACAAAAATAGTAGGAAACATTTGATTTAACAACTATTTTACTAGTGGTGTCTCTAGCATCTTTGGATAAACAAAGCCTTGATTTTTTGCAGTGATACTACAACATCAACCATAGTAAGTCGTGCCTCAGGTAAGTCGATGCAACAACTTAATGCTAACTCAAAAACTGATAAGATATGAGGTAATATATTATCAGTATTTTGAATTTCTAGGTGTAGCAAATTGGCATCTATAATATTAATGATTGAATGTGGCATGGATTTGCTCACCCAGTCTTTCAAATTTAATCCTTCAACAAACATTTCATCTGTTGGCTTCTTCCT